>VJOZ01050985.1:0-11135 GCA_009801055.1 Stichopus horrens | reverse complement strand
CCATGAGGTCAAGTCGGAAGGATATGAAGTAGCTCACAACGGAAAATGTATCACTGTCTTTTCTGCTCCCAATTACTGGTATGTTGTAGTCATAGAAGCTATGAAGTATATTCATGTAATAGTTGTTGGTTCATTCATACTTAGAAAGAACTCTCAACTCCTATTGGACCATTTCAGTCAGGTGACCATGGTTTATTCTCAGATAAAAGCATAGTAACTAAGAGTAAAATCACCGGCAGATGATTACAATAAATAGTAGAATGACAGTGTTTTGTCGTCTGCTATGTTTCATCGTGATATGCAAAGCAAAAGACAACTTTAGAACTTTTGTTAAAAATCAGGCCTAGATTGAGCCAGTTATGGTTAGACAATATCTGCTGCACCAGCTGCAGTTAGACAATGTCTGGAGAGCCAGTGAACTAGTAAATGCTAATGGTGTAGTTACCCTTCTTTTGGTGGACACTTCATAAGATGTAGTCTCTCGATACTGTACATGTTCTTAGCACGTGAATGAAATGTAGCCTGCATTGAATTTACAGTAAACCGCATCGTTTTCAACAAATATTTGATGTACTGGTAGCTTTTTGGAAGTCAAAATTAGTGAAACAAAGCTTTCTTGCAATGTCAGATTGAATTGCCCATTATGTATTGATTTCAGTGAAATGTTTGGTGACCATAGTCCATACTGACACAGTTAGCTTAAGTTAACTTAAAGAGGACAGTTGGTGGGTATGCTTATCTTATCTAACAGCTCAAAGATATGGCAAAAAGTATGAAATTATGTCAGGTCTCAAACTATGATTTGTCCCTATTGATAATGTGGCAATCTGGTCATGTGAGTAAGTTCTTTGTTTGTCTTGTTTCAGTTGATTAACTCGTGTGTTTCATCTCCTTTTATCGTACAGTGACACAATGGGAAACAAAGGTGCAATCATCAATATGACCTCTGACCTCAAACCCAACTTTGTGACATATGAAGCTGTGGTAAGCACTGTTGACCCTGCAGTGAGATACAATAGCATGGCTATTGTAAGGGTAGCCTCTTAATGAAATAAGCTGTGATTTGTGTTAGGTATGAGCTGTAAAAAGCCCAGGTAATGAAATATGTATGAACCAATGTGTGAATCAACCTTGATAAAGCAGAGAAATATAAAGCAATTGTAACTCTAGTAGTAGTTAAGTACTACATTTCGACTGTTAAGTTTATGAAAGACACAGATATTCATCTCAATAGTTCAAATTTACTTTCAGCCTTCATGTGGACATGAAGTGGACATTTTTTTTTCATCCTCAGGAACATCCAAATGTGAAGCCAATGGCATATGCGAATTCAATGTTTGGTTTTATGTAGACGATGACATTCCACGGTCGTCGTGGCTTCTGGAAACGTGATGATTCGTCTCGTAGGGTGCACCGAGATCTCTCAGGAAGGTGTGATTCAGTGGACCTGGGGGCAGATTTGCTGACAGATGAGGATGAATCACAGATGGACATTTGGTAGAGAGTGCCATGCGTGAATGTTTTCTCTAAGACCGCCCGGTACTGAGGAGTGATTCTTAAAGTGTGCTGAACCAGGATAGAGATGAGAGGAAGTAAAGAGAGGATGAGCGTTGAATGTTTGTTGAATGTTACATCCACAGAAATAGATAAACCAGAATGACGTCACTGTAACGACCCACACACAGAACAAATGAAGCCGAACAAATGATAGGTGGCGTCTTACGCGGTGAGGCAAAACAGCCCTGCCCTCAACACTTGTGGTATATAATGCACATATGGCCCGAGAATTTGTTCGTTTGCTATCTGCCTACATCTCTGGGGAAACCAGATACAAAACAAAGGGAACTGATTGAATTTTTGAGATAACCTGATAACATGGGGTGAAAACCACTTCCCAACATTTAGCTGTTTGAAAGTTATGTAATCCTTAAATGTCTGTTGGACTTGAGTTATGGGGTTTCATGAGAATGTCTTTTGCCATACAGAATTTGGGCTTCACTTATTGTTNNGATACCCCACCTGTTGCAAGGTTCTCAAATTGCAGGTATTTGAAGATTTGTGGAACTTTTCCCTTGTCTCTGTCAAAAATTGGTGGGTGGGAGGCAGCTGGTAAGATTGTAGGAAAGGCTCATGTTAGGCTGCATTAATGTTAACAAATCATTTATCAGTTTGTCTCTGATTTTATCTTTTAAATTTGTCAATCAAGAACAGCTTCTTGCTTCAAGAAATCTCAGTGAATTCCCAGTAACTCACATGTAAAGGGGTTATCAGTCCAGCCAAAGGTTCAAGGTAGGTTTTGTTGTGCCATTACGATGAAGGAGTGAGGACATTCTGGTTTCAAGAATAGAATATAGATTTTGGAACATGCTGTGTGTCAGAATTTTAGCCGTTGTGACAGATGCATTGTTGTGTCCATTTTGTAAGAGTTGAAAATGTTACATAGCATGAACTCAAAAACACTTCATGAGGTTGCCAAGTTTTGTGGAGAACTGTTATTTCTCTTCTGTTGAAATACATTAAAAAGCTTTAACATCATCATCAAAATGGTGTCATGTTCCCTCTTATCTCTCATGTTCCCTCCAAACACCATTACCGTGTCACGTCCCTCCCTCTTAACCGTTAGATATGTAACATTTTAATTCAAGATAAGTTATCACCGACACATCACAGCATCCAGCAGCTTACCGTCGTTCCCTTCAATGCAGCATACTGACATAAGACATAATTGTTCTCACTGAAGATTTTTCGAAATATACTGCAGAAAGTGAACACGGTTCCATTTGAAGAATATGAGACAGTCAGTGGTCCAAACACACATTCCATTGTATGTCCCTCATCAAAACTTTGATGTGGAAGAGCAGGCTACCAGGTCACCTTTGTACATTGTCTTCTTATGTAACACTATAGTGATAAAACAATTGCCGCTGGGCGTACTTTTGTTCGGATATCATTGTCATGATAGCCACTGTTCCAGCTGGAGAATTCTGAGAGTGCTTTTCAACTCCCTGGTCAGTGTAGGGGGAACACCCTTCTAGGGGGGATTTCCCCCTTTAAATGTCTCCCTTTGCATCAAATGACCGAATCAATATGTAGATTGTTTTATATTGCAATAAAATGTATTTCCATGAATTTTTGCACCAACCAGAAGATTTGCTTTTCATGCTGGTTGGCAGGCATCAATACCAGCTTCAGCTGGCCGGTGGCTTGAACCCTGATGACTGTGATTAATACTAAGAACTTTTGACATATCTTCACCAGATTTCATCACATATTTGATTAAAGACAGGTCTAACTTTCCATGACTCTCTGAGGGGTCAACTTGACAAGATTTTTCTTTCTTTGCGAGATGGTCTCACTGGACTGACATGGAAAACAATATGTGAAATCCATGTGCATAGGAACTCACCTCTTTCAAAAAGAAATTTTTTGCAGACATTTGACACCATTTTGGTGATTGTGTCTAGACCCTCATGGACAATTTTATCATTGTATCCTTTATTTTTGATAAACAAGAAAGTTTTTCTGAACTATCGAAGAGACAAAATAAATTTTCAAGTTGCCTTTGAATTTAACTCTTAGTTTTTCATTTTTATTTGCAAGTGTTCTCTGACAGTTATTGCAACATAGCACAAAAAATCTCATAATACCTAGGGTGGTCTAAAGGCCCCAAAAAGCATTTACACACGGTAACATGGTTACACCTTTCATTATCCATGACTGCTATTGGCTGTACCCAAATGGACAATTATGTTACCCTATTTCCCGTCCATTTATTTTGGTTGCATCAATGGTGCAGTCATCAAGAAATTTACTGTGAGGCAACAATATGATGTTTATTGTGACTTTTATGTGACTTGCAGTACTATTCCAAGAGTTATGTAATAGTAATGATAGCAATAATAATTCAGGCATTGAGGGGCAGCAATTATTTAACCATGTGAAGTGACCACACAAGTATACTGTACAGGTAGTCTGTGGCTCACATATTGCAACCTCATGATGGGAAAACCTTAGATTTACTTTTGGACGAAAACCCATCTCGTTGTGGCCTGGCCAGGAATTGAACCCTGATCAGTTTGTTCAGATGCCCACCACCTTTATCCATTTGGCCGCAGCACTGGGCCTATGCAGATATAGCTAAATTTGGGGGGGTTGTCTCCATCACTTGATACAATGTCATTGGAACAGAAAATTTTTACCATAATAAGTCATAAATCTAAGATGCACCATGTAGAAAAATGAAAAAATTACGATTGTTCAAGCAACCTCGTGAGGGGGACACAGGGTCACAATGAGCTATTTATTGAAAGACTCACACAAATGATGCTGGCAAAACAAGCCAATTTTATCAAATGGTGACTTCAGGACCATGACAAATCTTGGTGAAAAACTTCAACCGTTGCTTTCAATGTTTTTTTATTTGTTTTATGTCAATCCCACTCTTCCAATTTACATTAATTTCCATTCAAAATCATATATGGTTTGCTATCACCAGAAGACCTTCGACTGCTCTGCATTGTTTCAGTGGCTGATTTTACAATTTTTGTTGAGGGGGCTGCACTAGATTCATGCCCTGTGATAAAGCATCATCCATCTGAAGGATTCACAAAATGATATTGCTTTCTCTATGGTGTACCAGTATCCATAGTAAAACCACTACAAGAAGGGCAATGATGAAACGTCTGTGGTGGAATGTTAAGGCACAATTGATCAATAAGGGAAATTTTGGGGACCACAGCAACCCCTAACCCCCTGGATCTGCTGCTGCATCATTCCAAGAAAAGTCAGGTACCACCCACTTCAAAACTTGCTAGGACTGCTGCAAGTATTTCTTGAACTGCTTCATCTCTGTTACTTTTGGACAACTGCAAGAAAGAAAAAAAAGTTCCTACTTATAAATACAGCCAAAAAATAGGGTAAACTCTACTTACACAACTGAAAAACTGAAGAACGACATCAATAGAATGTCACATTTTCAGATTCATCCTTAAAAGGATCAGACCACAAGACTGCCTTGTAATTTTGATGTTAATCAAGGTGATATGTGCAGTAAAGGCATTTGAGTTGCAAACATTACATTGATGAAATTAACACAGCAAACTGTGAAGTTAGTCAAGGATTCCTTCTTGATGTACATTGGTGACCAGATTTTAACAGAGTGAACCACTATCCATACTCCTTAATGACCCGTGACCTCTATGTACCAAACCTAATAGGGTCCTTGCACTCCATGGCGTACTCTATGGTGCTGGATATAATGACAGGTCAGACTGTTGACTTTCCAATGCTTACTAAGATTTATCAATGTGACCCAAGTTGAACCTGTACTCAAATATGATTTGTAGACTGCTCCTTTCCTACTGAGACGGTACATCTTCACCCACGGGGTAAAAACTTGTTGCGCTCACAAAGTTTCCAATGTTTTGATCCCAAATGACCTTTGACTTCAACTGCCAAAAGCAGGAATCTTCGTACAAGGTACGCTTGCATGCCAAATATGAGATCTCTCCTTTCTTTGTTAGTCCTTGGGGTTTAGAGGAAATTGTAACTTGAGTCATGTGTACCTCAGTATACTTTTCATTCCAACCCAAAACAAAAGGATTCTTCTACTGGACATGGCACACTTTCATGATTCATGCCAGATCAGCTAAAAATTGCTCTCATTGAGACATAACCATCAGGACGTTTTTCATAATTTGATATCAAAATTACTACCTCCACCAGATACAAATGGATCTACCTAATATGGCACCATCTTCACACTAAAAGTAATATCAGCTGCAGTTTCCCTTAGTGAAATGCTAATTTGACCATGTTTTTTAAATGATTAAACCACTGTTGATATCAATTACTAATGTAGTAATGTTGACCAAAGCTGTCCTTTTTTCACAGAAGTGCTTCACCTATAAACCAAGTACTGAATCCATGGTTGCCTTTTTGAGATAACATGTTTAAAAGTTTATTTATACTGTTGGTATCACAAATACCCACACAGAGATACTTTTGCTATGATTGCCAAGAATACAATACATCAAATTAAAAAAAATGGCCAACATGGGAAATGCCCATAATACTTCTTGCTAAAATTCCTTGTGACTCACTTTGGTTGAAATATTTTACCTTAATAACACTTAGACATAAAGCTACTAAAAATCTCTGCACTGTTTAACACAAATTGCTGCCAATATAATTCGAACTGTAATCTCTGTCTCAGTAAACCTGAAAGTTGTTGCAAAACACTTCCTTTTTGGAGACGTTTTAAGATTCCACAGATTGATCCAAATGATCCCCATGTTTTTTTAAATTGTCTCGGTAACATTATAACAATACCACAAGGGAATGTGTGTTGTTGCAAGCATGTGTCAAATTTAATGTGTACCCATGTTGAGCTTCAGTTGAGACACTCATTCAGGAGTTCACTCCAGAACTTCCAAACTTTTGAAGTTCACAAAGCCATAGTAAACACGTTCATACTCACGGTGAATACTTGTACATTTTCGTGACTCCTGATTTCTTCCACTAAACTGAGAGGCTTCCCCTTCTGAATTGGAATAGTACCAAAGAGAGTCACCCTTTCCTGATGTAGTAACCCTCTGACTGTTCTGATGAAAGTTTGACTGAAAAGTTCCATTTTGCCAATTTCATCAATGACCATGATAACCTTCTCCTGTTGCTGTAATCAGATACAAGAGTTTGAAAACCTATTTTTAACATATATCTTAAAGAATAAAAACAAATACAACAGACTATTTGCTGCAGTGACAGAAACATGTGGTCTGATCTACAACATCTGTAAATGCACTTACTTTGTGCTTCATTTTTCCAGTGATGAAGGTACACACATATTTTGATACATTTATGACAGTTGTAATCACAGAATACAAACACATAGAACTGTTGACTTTTGCAGGGAGGCAAATGACAAAAGCCATGTAGATTGTTTTTTTAAAGTGATGGAAAGGTCACATAATATTCATCCATTTACATTAATATTTGCACAGATAATGGACTGAACAATGCTCACTTAAAAGCATGAAATCTTTGACCAAAATATTTCACGACTATACATGTGTTCAAAGTGTGACATCAAACAGTTGAACTGTACCTTTCTTTCTCCAACTATCACAATTGAATCATGTCAATGAAAATGATACATACTGTATCTATATAAAAATCAACAAAGACATTTTCCCTTAATTTGTTACAGTACAATTGTCAGTCTTTTTTTTTTCAAGCAGTTGTACAGTATTCAAGAAAGGTGCAAATGTTTCATCACAAAGAACAGATCACTTTCCATTGTTGCAGTCTTTGTTGCTATTAATTTTGAGAAAACAAAACTTGAAACAGGTGGCATTTACTGTACATGCCACTTGTATTAAATAAATTTGCCAGAGTACAAAAGTCACTCACTGGTAATTCCAGTGCCTGGAGAGCTATATGTTCAAAACTTTTAACATCCACAGTGTACTGTCCCACACGAGGACCAGGTTTGCTAGTTCTGGTAAACAAGAAAGAAAACATGGGAAAACTCCTTCAAATGCCACATCAGTAGCATAGGGCTCTAAATGAAGAAAGTATGGAATGTTTTATTGCACAAAGTTATCTTGAAAAATCTTTATTTCAAAATGCTGCAGTATTGAAAATGTAAGTTTTTAACTTATACTGTACATAGCTAAATACCTTAGAGGTTTTGTCTTACACAATTGAAAGATAAGACGAAAATTTATTTATTGAAAATGTTTATTCTTAAATCACTTCCAGGATTCTGCAGTACCGAGTAGTTCACTATGAAAATGTAAAATTACATCCCGAACATACTAACAGTCCTGAACACATACCCTATTCTTGAAAGGACTCCTCGCTGACCTTTCAAGGATACAATATCAAAGCCACTCCTCTTTCCTCCATTTCTGACCTCAGCTGTAAAGAAACCTTGTACAGGTATGGACTTTGCTTTCAGTTCTTCAGTAACCTTCTGGACTGCTGTTGTTTTACCGACACCTGCCAACCAGACATTGATGATTGGTGTGAGATCAAATCAATGATATTTCAGATAGGCCGAATTTCCAATGCAGACAAGTTGTGAACTCTACATGTGAAAGGTTAATGAGCGCAAAATTTGCAAAACGCATTCATCCACAGTAGATGACAGCAGATCTGCATGTTAACTGGATTGGGTCTTTTTTCGAGAGTGCGTCAACACTAAAAAGGATGTCTCCGGTGAAGCCAATGGAAGCTGGTCTTGGGTGTCTCAACATGGCTGACATGGAATACCAAAACAAATCGAGATTTTGTGCATTAGATTCCATGGTAATATAACATCAATGCAGTGTTCTTAATTAGTTCCGAAGGAAAAAAATACTATTTGTGCATTGATGTTATAACCATGATCTAATCCAGGAAATCCCGATTTGTTTTGACCTTTCGGCATTCCATGTCGGCCATGTTGCAACACCCTGAGACATGTTTTGGTGACTGCACAGCGGTGAACAATTTAGCCCATCCAGTTAATGTACAGATCTGTGTCCATGACAGGGGTGGGCATCTAAAAGCAATCCACCAAACAGCACTCAAACATCAAGCTGTCATGAGCATTAGCTCTCTGCTGTAGCTTGTTATTCTCATTATCAGTTCACCATTTTGAGTGCTTTATCCGTGCTTACCCACCTCAATGTCTTGTATTCAAGGACAATTTTCAGCTTGTTCCTTGATTGTTACTAGTTATGCAAGCTCCTCTTGAATTTAGTGAGAATGCCTCGTGAGCTTTAGAAATTCAGGCACTACTGGTTAAGTTTTAGACATTTCAAACAATGTAAATTATGTAGCAGGGTATAATGTATCCAGTATCACATTGCAATTTACTGAACAGACCACATTGCTACAGGAATGAGAGAACGTGTAGCAAGTTTTTGTATGCATAGCCATTCCATTTTCACCAAACGTTTCCCAAAGGACTGACGAATCCTCAAAAACTGCTACACAAAACTTTATAACTACATTATTCCCTTTGTTGACAGCAGTGTAACTCTAAACATCAATATTGAACTTAAACTAAATGAAAGCATCGACTGTCCGCTATGCTCATGTCTGAACAACACATATACCATATGTATTGACTAAGTAGTCTATCATTAATACTAGCTTTCCCTTTTGTGATCCATATGTAAACCTGGTGAATTTACACTGACACTTCTGGGAATGACAAACCTTGCACTCATTGGTAACTATTGAAATTGAACAAAAACGGGAAACATATCGAACTCTGGGCACATTGCGGGCCTCCAAATCCTAAGCCCTTACTCCTAACAGTACCACTAACAACAGTACCAACAGGATTGTGACTGGACATAGGAATATCTGACAAAGTTAGGACTTTCAAGTCAAGTTAGCCTAATAATTTACCAGAACGCGCTACTGGTTTTAAATCATGTACGGATTCATCTGTGCCAATATGGACGGCAAATTCCAATATCAGCCTGAATCACTGTGCTGTAGCCTATCCCTTTATTACCATGACGAATACTGTACCTGGTGGTCCAGTTATGAAGACATGTTTGACACAACGATGAGATGCCATTATACGTTCATAACTTCAATTATCGAGGTACAATTATACGATCTAAGTTCTTTACAATGAGGTTTCATAACTGGACTGCAATGTGGCGATGCACGCCTCGATTTTGTCGCTACACCCCCTCTAGTCTAATACGTGTTCCTCGCCCGGTGGAGAGTGTCTCTGTACAGTATGGGCAAATGGTGTCCTATAAGGATAATATATAGCGGAACCAGTACATATAATTCAAATTGGTGGTAGGTAGCTTGTCACTATTACCAATTCTATTACTGTTATGCTCACACGGCGTTAACCCAATGATCTTAATATTAACGCTGAGGTTTCAGCTTCTAGAGTAGACTACATCGGAAAATTTGCTTTCCTGAGGTAAGATTCAAGTCTATTATGTGGTCTTAATAAAAACAGGAAGTGTTCATCAAGATTAATGACTAATGAAATGCATACTGCAAATTACCGTGTTCATGTGTTCCGGGGCTTAAGTCGAGGCCTAACGTTAGTACGGTAGTAACGTTATTAATAACAGAACTTTGAGTTAGGCCTTACCACCCAACGACGAACAGGGCATACAGTTGGCCTGAGTTAACCTAGACTTACTGTAAATAAATGAGCAGCTTATGGGTTCAAGCGAATTGAGAAGGCATACGTGCAAGGATATTTTGCCTGAACAAATTCGTGCAAATAAAATGACTTATTGGCCCATAAAAGATTTGGCCAACCAGCATTCTAGTTTAATGACTAATGTGGATTGTTTTTACAAATATTTGTGATAAGAACGCACTTGCTCAATTGTAACTCGCAGTGTACTTTACAGTAGTCTCAAGTGTCACTAGTATAAGGCCAACCTCTCCTACTGTATGGTCTAGGCATACAAAATTATAGGTGAGTTTATGACCATGTTAGACTCACTAAGTGATACCTGATGGGTAGTGTAGTCTGCAGGGGTGTCAACTAGTAGTATTAGAGTCTCACATTTCAGCACGATCTCATGTGGTCACAGTGAAGCAACTCTCACATAAAGTCTCAATTCACAAAACACAAATAGACAATTCTACTCATAATGCAAAAGATGTGACGGGTGTCAGCTGTCAGTAATACGCCAGCTATCATGCTACCTGAGCCCTTTTTTCAACCTAGCACATTGAAATGTAGTCTGCACTGAGTTGACAATAGTACAGGTCATTAATTTTGCCATCATTGATAGTGCTAACGTTATCATTACCGGTACAAACTATACACTCTCCTTTTACGTTGAACATAACTACCTCTAATTATCCATTGTCATAACTGTCCATGTATCATTTAGAATGATTTAAGACACATTTAAATAAAGTGTCTATTTAAAAATGTCCAGGAACTCATATGAAACAACTAAAAACTGGATATTTTTGGGCATGTAGTAATTTTAAGGCACAGGATGTCCCATTTCCTGCAGTCTACAGCCTTGGGGTATTTGTACAAAGGTGGGGCCTATTCACACGGACATTTCCGTACGAATAAGGACACATGAAAGCACTATTCACACGGACATTTTCGTACGAATAAGGATACTTGCAAGCACTAT
>VJOZ01050950.1:0-10492 GCA_009801055.1 Stichopus horrens | reverse complement strand
TTATTAGGTATTTGTTGCTAGACACTAATTTGTTCACCCAAACTTTTCAAAATTCAAATGATGCATCTTCCGTTACTCATTACATGCATAATGTTTTAAGGAGATGAAGCTTTGGTAGATGTTTATTGATGAGACTGACTGGTTCAACAATGATAACAGGTATTTTCTTTGTATGTCATGTTGGTGTATTCTAAACGCCCTATTTCCCTTTAAGAGTCGTTGTAGATAAAAAAAAAGACAGGTCAAGTGACTTCTTAATGAATGTGCGTTAGTGGGGAGAAAGCTGTCGGAAAATGCATTGTAGTTAAAGTTATGAAAACATTCCATTATTTGATGAAATGTAATGGTGTTCAGTCTACCTTTGAAGCTGTCTCTGTATTTAACATCTGACAACTACACATAACAATGGTGTGCATCAATTGAGCAACTGTGAGAAGCATACACAATGAAGTGACTTGAGCAAAACAAAGGGAAATTCAGCACGTGAATTGAACAAATGCTTGTCTAATTAGGAGATTCCTTTTTCATTTTAACCGTTTACTAGAACAAAACTCAAAACTTTCATCAACTTCTGACGACAGTATAACAATTACGTTTACTAATCGAGACTAGTATTGTACGTTTTCATCATTCAATAAACGATATTTAGCAGCTGTCAGACTACTAGTGTTTTTTTTTCTTCACCTCAATTAATCAACCTCGTACTATTGCGTGTGTGGCAACGGTTTAAGTGACGTGTCTCTGATTCCGTTCCAGTATACATTTTCGACGTCTTTCTTTGTAAGTCATACAAGTCTTTTCAAGAGTACGCACTACTATGGTGTGACTAACATTGTTTTATTTTTCGATTCAACTGCAGGACGAAGATCAGTCTTGGATATTGTATACTAATTGATGGTCTTCAATGCTTGTCTTTCATGTCCAAATTCATGTTGCAAACGTCTGCGATCCAGCAACGTTTGATGCCCTTTTGTTTTTGTTTTTTTTTTTTATAAAGAACGGGTTATCCAAAGTCATAGTTCATCGTCAACACGATTTGTAGGTGGGTTCGGTTTCATGTCTTCTTAGTGTGTTTATTTTGGCGGTGTCATGAAATACTGATGTATTCTATTTTCATTTAACTGGTTTCCTTTTCCAAATATTGCCGATAGACGTCAAATCACTATTTTAGAATAATAAAATTGACACGCCCTGAAAGATGATTTTAACCATATGAAAAACGGGTGTTTCCTTAATTAATCGTTACCATTCTACTTTTGGTTGAGCACATATACGTAACCAATGCCCTTTAGCTTTGACTACGTGATGCTTAAAAACCTTGTCATCTTGTTAGAGAAACGCGACTTGAAAGATCGTGTCAACTATGATGTGAAACAGTTGTTTCCTTAAATTACAAACCATCGGCTGCTTCTCTGTGACCACTTAACTAGCCTTTTTATAGAAACTTGATTACGTAATTTTTGACATGTTAATGTAATACCTCAGCATGTCAGAAATGCAATGTTTTACATATGCTGGTATTGTGACAACAACCGGAACAAAACGTCGATTAAAGGTTCACCAATATGTCAGATTCTTATGCAGATCAAAAAAACAACTTTCACCTAACGCTTTGAGCATGAGGCCAAGTTACTGTTAATTTTGTTCACCGCGTTTCCAACAACAGGTTATCAATGAGGGGATAAGAAAGTTTTCCTAAACAATTGTCTCCGCATTACCTGGCCAACATTACCTGTAAATAACATTAATTCTACTATCTTTTCCTTTTTTAAGCTAACCTCTATTCACACATTCTTAGGGTATTACTATCTTTTTCCTCTTAACGACGGTACACACTTCAATGGCTTACTTTTTTCTTTACTGCCTTCGTTCTTTACATATCGTTATCCTTCCCTCACCATAGCAACCATCTTGTTTAAAAACTTCATGTTTTTCTGGCACCATCGTGCGCACAATATTTTATAAACTGTCTACTATGTATATAATGCTTTAAGTTTCGGTTTCATAGTGAAATAAATCTGAACTGAATTGAACCAGGCTGACATCTGCTAGAGATATACACTTACGTGTAATAGTTATCCTCGTCACATTCGCCTCTACGAATTACAGGCACCATCTTGTGTACCTGACGACATGTGTACGTTCCATTTGGCCGGTAGGCATCACTGGAGCAAGTCGCACAAATGCACCTGACTTGATCCACTGTTCTTGGGTATCTGATGAAAATTTGGGGGAGATGAAGATTACACTGACACTGTCCTGAATACCGCACGTCCATTACTCATCCAATTAGACCCATTTTGATATTTTCGAGGAGAGTTATCACAGAATGATATTTTATGATGATTATAATGACATTTTCTCAGTACTGATCTTTGGACCTTAAAACGAAATGGTCAGAATGGGCAGAAATCGTCAGTAAATGTACAAATTGTGAATTCTGTAAACGTGGAAATCAAAGCGCACGTTGACGAAAATAAAATACGTTCAATTGAGCCTCGTCGGGGTGAGAGAAAATTAAACGTGCAGCTTGAATCGCGCCATACATTATGCTACTTTCATGTGACTGCTAATCCTTTTGAAAATCCCCCCATTCCAATTCGATGTTTCATCTTCCCAAAAGGTAATAATGCAAATGTCAATACTGCCCGTACCAATGCCATTCAAGGTCGTCAGTTCTTCAAAGTTATCAGACTAGTATATTGAGTTGAGTTATTAATTCACCAAGAAGCGAGAGGAAACGGAAAACCGATCTCCTCTGGAGACTCTTAAAAATGTACGACAAAATGTTTCGAAACAACCCATCGATGATCAGTATCAATAACAATCAGTGTTGAATCAGGTTTAACCGAAACAAAGGATGCCGTCATTTCATCGTTTGCCAAATGCATACAAACAATGAAAACTTAGCAATAAGTATATACATAAGACTATCGTATCATGTCCACTCACCTTTCGTCATCAGTTTGAGGGAAGATTTCCCACTGACAGAGGGCGTTCATATTCAAGGATTTGTCCTTCGACTGAAATGTAAGGTGGTCACTATCTGATTTGAAGGCAGATGTATTGGTAAGACTTTCCCAAAACAATGTCATTTGCTCATTTCCCATCTTGTTTGCATTAGTGTCAGCTTCACCAATCGAGTTCAGAATTTCATTCGAACTACGCTCTCTGCAAGGCACTTTCCCAGATGTCATTAAGTCTAACGAATTAGGTGGATCTGATGTCCAGTGGTCATCCGTCGCCATGGTATTTTCAGTGGGTAAAATCAGATCGGTTTGTGTATGCAAGGGTAAGGAGGACGTCGTGGTTGCTAGATATACGATCGTCACCACAGACACTGTACAAAATATCTGCAAAGAAAATATCGTCAAACCGTTGACTCATGTATGATGTTCAGATGTTTTGTTTTGTCTAGTAAAATGTAGTTAAAAGAAAGTGAATTGACCTCGGGACGATGGAATCTCATCGTAAAAGTATCAAAGACGATTTTCAGCAGTCATCGTTCAAAAATACATCCTGAAAAATAATCGAGTCATAACATTTTCATCGAGCTGTGTGCAACCCTTGTGACGAGTAACATTTATTGCCAAGATTCGGTAAACGAACTTCGAACAAGAAGGGAACCCTGAAAATGAGGGCAGGTCAGTCCTGCCCCTATTGTGTTTTGTGTTGACATTTTTGAGTAGCACACTGGCAAGTACAGTATGCCCGTATAACCAAGTAGATGCTGTGCGACTGGCGAAATGGAAACAGTCTTTTATAACCACCCCTTTGAGAGATCAACAGAACCTTTCTCATTTTCTCAACAAGTACTTCGTTTTCTATATATATTTATATACTTGCTATATAAGTATATGAACTAACTACAAAACCCGTAGCAAAAAAATATAGAAGTTACTCACATTTCGAATTTGTTCCATCTCTCTCCCTTGAGTGAGGCTTTTGGGTGAGTATACGTGTTGAAACAGACCAAAAATCCTTTTTTTCTGAGCACACCAAAGGTTGTCGAATGTGCAGCTGCTGTTGTTTATGGTGACTGTCTTGTTGACACAGTGGGCTTCTTTCAGGGAGAATTTGATTCCTTTTAATGATCGCTCAATGGCACTCGCTACAGCCTTGGGGTCTCTGGTTCATTTGATAACCCGAACACTTCATCGCTCCAACATTTATAGCAAATTGTTACTCTTTTGAATTATTTCCGTTTGGCGGTCGCGCGTGTCATAACGGCCTTCATTTTGGTCTAAATATATCAAACTTACGTAAAAGGGGAACTGAGGTGAAAATATAAGTCTTCGCTCCATTAAGATGTAATAAAACCCAAGCAGACAGCGACGGATATCCCGGTCTTCTTGCCCGAAAGGACGATTTGCGTTGTTGACTATGACATTGTTACCTGTTTGAAATATTTACGACTTTCCCTAAAGAAAGAATGTCATGTGATCGTTTTCTTATTTTGCATTTTATTGACAGGAAGATAAATCAGCTAAGCATCCTGTTATGTTAGAAACATTTGTAATCCTAGACCCTGCTTATCAAGATTCCACAATTTATACCCTGTTCAAGTCGTCACCGCAGTTGTTGACAATCCAACCCGTCTCCACAAGCTTAAAGTCTCATTTTTTATGTCTGCCTTTGCACCGTCTCTGCTAATTTAAGGTTGATAGGGGAACAAATCCAACTGCTTGTTCTAAACAAAAAAAGAATAAATAAATAAAAACAACAACATGTAAAAATCATAACAAAGTCATATTTACACACATACACAATTTAGGGCAAAAAAAAGTACACTGACTTTGCACTTTCTTTCTGCCGACTTTGGCCCAAAGGGACGAATAAAGTCTCAAATCAAGGTAAAAATTGAAATGATCTTAAATCATATTCTTTCATCAATTAGTGGCACTCGAAGAGCGGCACTGAAAGATATCAGCATAAGCACACCTTGGATCAATCTCACCATTTACGAGACACCAAGTAATTAAGGTTCTTCTTGCAACTCAGGTCAGTCTGTTTTGTGGATTTTGCTTATTTCGTGTTCAGAGCAGGTAGGCCCACAGTAAGTTTTGGATTTTTTATAGTAGCTTTGGTGAGAACCACCTCTTACTTGAGTGCTCCTTGAAATTTCGAGGTTAAATAATTTGCAGCAGTAATTTGCCAAGTCTTACAGCTTTTTATTGATGGTATGAACACACGGCAGGTCTTTAGAGTGTCTGTACTACAAAGTATGCTTTTTCACGACACTGGAATGTTCGTCGAATCTTACTTGAAGTTTGATGCGTCAAAGACCGGAATTTTCCCCTTTGTTGCGTTTTCACTTCGTTCATGATCAGGAACCTTTTATTAATGAATTGCAGGTGGATGGTATTTCCTACTTTGATAATCAGTGGTTTAATATCAGGTGACTAAGTCCCAGGTACCCACGGAGCCGGAGGTGGGAGGGGGGAGGAGGTTTAGGGTCGTTGGAAGGGGAAGGATGAATGTGCTTTATTGGATTTTACTAATGTGTTTCAAAATAATACTTGTATTTTCTCTTTTATGAGGTAATAGGCTTACAATTTTGAGTCTTAATTAAAAGCCCTTTGAAATGCCACATCCAGTGTGGCCGTACTTTTTTATGCTTGTACGCTTCGCCTATGATATGGTTAGCTAGTCTTCTACACGTTGTGACGAATTTCTGGCTACGTCCCTTGTAACAGCAACTGGTTCAAAAAGTAACAGCATTCTGTACGGTAACAACCTTATTCTTCAAGACTCTTTATGGAGGTAGGGAGTGGAGTGTGCGTAACCATTAACATAACGTATGCAAAAGAGCAACTAGTATTGCCAAACAACTACAAACGTTTACTCAGCCTCTACTTATCATTCACATTGTGCTAAAAAAAATCAGAACTAAAAATATCGTCAAATTCCGCAACCACGAACGATCTCATTGTAAAGAAGACGATAGGTTGTGCGGCTGGCAAAAGTTGTAAAAGCGAAAAAGATAAAGAAAAAATGTTTTTCAAAAATCATGATGCTTTAACCTCTCAATGAGGTTAGCGATTCAAGTTATTTTGTTTTTCAGCATTTCGGAAATAAAACTCCAGAGCCGCATGAACGCTCTGGTGGAACTCTTTTGCAGGTCTTTACACGTGACATCCGCAGTATAGTCAAATTCCCCTTAGAATGGTGAGGTGGATTAACTTTGTTCCACTTTGTTATAAGGTATCACCAAACCCTTTTCCCCGTGTGTCTTCCCTGAACAGAGCTACGTTACAAACGTAAAGGGATGTCACAACTCCCAAAGTCCAAACAGAGTTAAAGCGAGATAATTTCAGGACACGGTAATTGCCATGATGTATCTTGTGTTTCTTCGTGTTGAAAATAAATGGTCTCTATACTGCTGGCATAACGATTACCGGTATGACGGTATGATTACCGGTACGATCATGACACAAGGGTGAATAGTTTAACGATTGTAAAAACGGGGTTAATTTCTGGTTGGGAAAATGAAAATACCTCGACAAAATCATTTCCAGAATCGTTCGTATAAATTTCTTTTGTTTTTCTATTGGTGTACTGTGTCGCATGATTCTTCTCACACATATTACCTATTGGCGAGTGCAGGTTTACAACCAGATTCATTGATGGAAAGACCAAAAAAAAAAAAATCAATCAAATTAAGTTAATTTAAAATCAAGTGAATCAAATAAATGAACTTACTGATCGGCTGATTAAATAATGATAAAAACGAAGAAACAAATCTCCTGGCAAATGAACTAACGAACCCACACATCCAAAACCAAAGAAAAACATCTTCACAAAAATTGGAATTGAATTTTTCAAAATAATATCTAACAAGAAAAGAACCAACCATTAAAGCATAAGAAAGCCACCCCCTTTGTTATTTAGACTCATAAACATCTAAACAATGTTTAAGGAAGAACACTTTTATGAGAACCTCCCCATTAAGAGCGTCATTAACAACACAACCGTGTTTAACGAGGACGTGTCTTATCAGAACATCTCCTTACAGAGCCCCATTAACTGCTAGTCCCCCCCTTCTTTTTTTTTAAACAGGATTGGTTCTATCAGGAGCTCCAGCTACTGCAGTGCATGTTTGACATCATAAAAATCATTGTTAAAAAAGGACGAGTTTTATGTGAACATTCCCTTAGCAAGTCTTATAAGAACAAAACACTGTTGAAGGATGACTATTACTTGTAGAAAGGTAAACCTTCTGCTCCATGGCTTGTCCTCCCAAAAGAAAGCATAAATATGGTTTCTGTCTACATTATGCAAAGTCAAAAGCTGACATAAGTCCCAAACGTTAGACGAAAATGCCCAACTCAGAGAACACCGCCCTCTAAACTCAATCTGCAACCCTTACGTTTGTTACACATATTTTATCATTTTAAAGTGTATTTTCGTTGACCAAAAACAAAGAAAACCTTTCAGGTTATCATTTCTGTAAATGTTGTATCAAAGTTCCGTTAAATTGTGACGTTGATTATCTCCTATATTTACCTTTTCACCCCTTGTTAGGTCATGATACCGAGCGTAAACTTTATAAAGTCAAAATGGGAAATCGACGTCATCAAAAAGACAAATATGTTGTGGAGTCTTATTTCCTCTTCATCAACCAGTCTGAATTCTTCTTATTGAAATATCATGTAAATTCTTAATTAAAGTACTTCCATTGCTTCCTTCTATGTTTTGATAAGCAGGTAAACTGATCCACATGTTATCCGGAATTCCAGATCTGGTGAACATTTTAACGGCTCGTGAAGTTGATGCAAAGTTCAGTGATACCACCTGCAATACAGATGTAGCCCTTCTTTCTTTTTCTTGGAAGCACGTTGAAGATTTACGGGCACCTACCCAGACATACCCTGAAAGAACAACACATAAGAAGATTTTTTTTTATCCTAAAGAAGAAACAAGGACAATTCTGAGTCTTCGTGAAAATGCAGTTTACCCCAAATGCCGGTTTTTGTTTGTTTGTTGGTGCCACGTTTTGGCCTTAGGGGGAGTGTGATGTGGTAAACACAAAAGATTTCCTTTTGCTATTCGTGGTGTTACTAATCATCCAGCAACTGGGTATTTTCCTTGAACCTGCAGTGCCGTCATAGTCAAGACATTCATACACTAATCTTGAGATTTTATCATTTATTTCGATTATCAAAGTTATGTATGTTGCATCTTCGAGGATCATTAAACACCATTCTTCCATTCTCCCCCCCCCCCNNCCCCCACTCCCCCATTTCTCTAGCCAGACTCTTTGGTTTACTTTGATTCCAATTGGCTTGTACAGTATTTCCCTGTTCCGTCGTTTTTGACATCGAGACGAACCCGTCCAGTGCCATCCGTATTTCCAATTGTAATGAATTCTTTTGACGTCATCTACTGACCTGTAAAGTGGTTCAAAAGTTCCGCTGCTCCACAAGTATAAATTTTAACCACCCCCTTTTTTTTTTATTTAATCCCCCAAACCTCTACATCCTGCCATTGCATAAGGTAAACGTCAGCGGGTTGTGTCGGTGGTCAAAAAGCTGGATGTGTTGGTAGATTTGATCAGATGCGTAAAACAAAAGTGTCTTTTTTTTTCTTTTCGTTTTTGTTAAAATGTAAATTTGTGCAATGCGTTTGTCTTAATTTGCAACGTGAAGCACTTGCTAAACAAATTGTCGCTTTGGTCTTGGGAACGTGTATTTGTATTACAGAATTAGCATTTGAGAAAATAAGTTTTCGTGAGTTTTTATAAATTGTGAAAGACAACCTGGACGAGTAGGCAGATTTGTGCTGCTCTACATTTGATGCAGGTACTACATATTAATGACATATGTTAATTTTGTTCCATGTTCCACTTTTAATGCAAAACGTCTCTCTATGATTCTGTAAGTCGCAATGTTATCATTTAATTCTGATCCCTGGTGGTTCACAAACCCAATAGATAGTGTAATCGGACGAGCTAAAGAACCCAACAAAAAAAAATGCACCAACCCAACAACAACAAAAAATAACGTGGAAAACTCATTACTCTGAGCACCTTATTGTTGTCTGGGTTTGGAGATGGGTAAACTGTCCAACAGGGCTTCACTTATGTAATGAAGACCCTGATATGACATGCAATACTTTTTGATAGAGTGGTTTGCATATCTATTAGAAACAACAAATACTCGCGTTGTTCCCCTTTTTTTGTAGCTTCCGTTGGTCACGCCCACGGTCATGGCTGAGCTAAAAGAGTTTCTTTGTTGTCGAGCAATGTAGCCGACCCTCAGTCGTTCTTTCCTACACTCAAAACATTATACAATAATGCGAAGGCACAAGCAAGGCTCAATGCCTTTCTGAGCTGAAAATTACTGTGTGTAATTTCGTTAACTCAATTTCAATCCATACATTGCATATGATGTTTGTGATCATTCTTTCACTATTCAAATTATTTGCTTTGATTTTCTTTCTTTTTTTAAACAAAAAAGAATCGCAACTTGTAACGAAATGTGAACACTGGCATACTGTTTTGAGATAATTAAGTGAAAAAAATCTTCATGCAGCATTCTTTGTAGGAAAACAGTAAACAGTTAAGGTTGTACAAACATGAACATTTAACTCTGATGCAGGCAATAACAGCAGCCTGTGTGAGATTTTACTAGAAGGTCCTCACAAATTATCATTCAATTCACCAAATATAATGGAGTAAAAATGTTTTCAATGTTTTCCATCTCATCAATGGAACTTCAAGCTATGAAGATAGAAAGCTGAGTGAATGGGGTTTGTTTCCAACCTTTACAATACATTGTCTTGCAATTCCATAGTCACTTGCACACTTTAGACCTCAAAATGTTTATTATTCTGTTCGATATCAGCTAAATCGAAAAAAAAAAACCTTGATTGATGCGGCTATAGTTGTAACCGATTCCCGATTCATCTTAGGCAACTGACGCAAACGGTAACCGTCTTATTGAGGGAACAGTAACACCATTCCATGGCTAGAGTTTCGCTCAGGTAACCTAATATAGGGATCACATGTAAAGTGTCGCAACACTGACGCAACAGTGGACTAGAAATATAGTATCATAGATTTGCTTTTAAAACACGTTAATGAAATGTTTAAAAGCTAAGTTAACCAGTTCGGGGCAATTAAGGCTTAAAATAATTTAAATAGACTAGATGCGGTATATTGGTAAATTCCTATATTTTAATTGTTTATGCAGTATTATTAATAGCAGTATTATTAGGAACATTAGTATTATTATAAGCAGTATCACTATTACAAGCAGTATTTGCATTATTAGCACTATTAGTATTATTTGCATTAGTACAGTTTAATACTTATAAGAATTGTAATGATTATGAACTTTACTGTATGTACTATAATTGTTACCGTAGTAGTAGTTCTAGCCTTAGTAGTAGTAGTGTTAGTATTATCATTATTAGTAAGAGTATTAGTAGTGGTAGATATATTGATATTATTATCGTTGGTATTATTATTTGACAATAATTATTAGTAGTT
>VJOZ01050947.1:0-11090 GCA_009801055.1 Stichopus horrens | reverse complement strand
AGTTTGTCTATTGCAAATATTTTTTTTACACAGAGAATTCATGTGCTCAAGTAAACTGACTGGATGTGAGGAACCAGTGAAGGCTCCAGTATTCAACAGTGTTTATGGGTATCATCTAAGGTATTCATACCTAGAGAGGTTGCATTGTACATACATTGCTGATTTGCTGATCCTTTCAGTCACATGAAGTTTTGGTCAAAGGAGTGCTGAAACAACTCTGACTTAGTAAGAGAGACTTAATTTTTTTTTTTTTTTATAAGATGAGGGATCGAAATTTGCAATTGGGATTATAGGAAAACCATCCTAAAGCAAAGATATAGGCCTAATCTGATTGCGAAGGAATACCTCTTTTCTCAATATGAAATTGATGAATGCCATGAAGAAAAAGTATACTGGAATCTAAAAGGATCATCAAACCAATTGTTAAGGCAGTCAGATTGGTGGCATGCTACTAGCTTCAGAAAGCTATCTGTCCTAACAACCAACTCACAGCTGACATGCCTTCAGGCTATACTAAAATGTTATTGTTATGCACAACATTTCAGCTTGCAATTATAATTTCATAAGGCATTTTTTTGGCATAATTTAACAACTGGCATAAGAACTTCGGCTTGAATGCACTTTCCAGTACTTATCAGAGATGTCATGTCTTACGCCTAGATGGCATGAGCCTAGACAACTCTGAGTCACAACTCACATTCACAAACTCAATTAACACCATCACACGCCTTAGCCATATCTTGAAGAAAAAAAAGAGCTGGATTTCACTGAAAATTTTTTATGTTAAATCCAAACTTACAAATCAAAACACAGCAACTCTGATCACTGATGAATCAAAAGTATTGCAAGTCTACAAAGTTAAATTGGTGAGAAGAATTACTGTCATGGACTTCACTTGTAATGTAGCATGGGATGAGGTTTTTCTCGCTTTTCCATTTCATACGGCTTGATATTTCATCTCATTTCATAATGAAATTATTTACTGAGGACCTGCAATGCATAGGCTATGGACAAGTTTAAGAGTTTTATGTCATCTCAGAGTGCTATAGAATAATAGGGTAATTTTTTCTAGTTCACCCAACAGTTTAGTTTAAACTCATAGTGAGTCGTGAACTGAGTGGAGACTTCTTTAAATTATTCCCAAAACTGTTTATTGAAAACTAATGTCAATATATATGAAGGTTTAACTGCCAAGTGAAATAACCTGATTCCACTGTAGGATCCAAGGGAAGGAGGGGGGGGGGCAATGGGATCACAGACTCCTTAACGTGAACCACAGAAAATTTTCCACCAGATTTCTTTCCACGGAGGAGAACACTGAAAAGGGCACATGTAAAGTCTGGGAACATGATTCCAGTGACCTAGAGGATATATTTTTAACAAAAACTGTCTGGTACTGTAAAACTCCACACCAACCTTTAATGGCCCGTGCTACACTTAGCCCTTCAACAATTCTAGCTACTGCACCATGCCATATTTTAATTGGCTCCCTTGGTCACCCCCCTCCCCTTCCAAATAAAAATGTTTGTAGTATCGAACCAGAACCATAAAGGACCTAGAATAGATCAGCCAGGAGATGCATCCAGGAACTGTAAATCTGATTCCAATGCCACAATGTTGCCAACCAGCAGTATTTATAATTATGAACCATTTAAGTTTAAGACCAGCACTTTGCGGGTTTGACCTGCATTTACACACCCAAACCTGCTGACCTGCCTAGCCCACTGGAAAACCTGCATTTCAAATCTTTGCAGTCCTGAGAGTGCACTCACAAATATCAAGCAATGTAAACTTAACAGGAAATTTCAAACTCTAAACACAAACTCAAATGTTTCATAGTAGACCGCCATTCACTGATCGTGCTGCAGTACATCCATCAAGTGCTACGTTTGTTGCCGCAACTGCATGTAGGCCTACCGCACCAGAAATTACGACTTGCAATAACCGATGATAATTATCAGTTGGAGAAGTTTAAATTTTTGAGTTTGTGAGTTTCTGCACGGACACTTTTGGCGGCGACCAAAAGAAATTGTGCCTACTGATTTGCTAAAAAGAGCCACCAAATTGCCTTTAGACTATTCTAAAATTCAAATTTTTATAACCCACCCCCAGGTCGGTGGATCACTGACGGACAGGTCAGAGGTGGACCCGCATCTAGCCTCTCGGAACTTGGGAGCTATGCATCCTGCCCGCAGCACTCGTGAACTCACCTTGGCATCTTTGCAGTATGGGTTCCAGGCAAAACAGAGTGTTAACTTATAGCATAAGCCTAACGTGCATGCCTTGCTTAGCTCTAACTGGGGTGAGTTAAGTGATTGAAGTATGTTGTTATGTATCACTGCAAAGTTAGGCTAGCCTATAGAGTAATGTAACGTTAGCCTAGTAGTAAGTCATTGACTTCAACCCTAACATGTATCAACACGATCTTTGATAAATTTTCCTTGTTTTCCAATTGATTGAGTTTAACTTTAATTTATTCTCTTCTCCTACCGTTACTCCATATTTAAGGGCGATCCCCTGTAAAGTATCTGTGGAAGTCACATCGTGAGGGATAAATGTTTCTTTGATACTTCGCTGAGTGCTACCGTAGCTGCGCCCATAGGATTTTCTTGATCCTCCAAGACCCAACCTGGTTGTTTCTCCACCTTTGTTAACAGAAGTCATTTTGCCTCCGGGAGGTCGCCTTCGATCTCACATTCAATTCAGGCATTTAACAACCACCATCTCTCAACTTGAACAATTTAAAAAGTTGGAGAAGGAAGTGACTAATATCGGCTTTAACCCTGCACTACAGTTTTGACAGGTGCAACACTGCCTAGCCTAACGTTAGGCTAAGCCTAGCTTAAATTGTATAGTACAGTATTAGCATATATCGATGGCATAATAAACGAAGTTCGATCACGATTGTTTACATTGGTGAGGAAGAACTCAACCACTGTAACTAAAGTTCACAACTCAGTGGAGATGATGACAATGTTATTTTGTGCCCACAACTCTCGGTTTAGGCACTCTACTGTTAACGGGTTGAAGTTTGGGTGGAGAGTTAGCTGATGGGTGGCTAGAATGTCCGTCATGCAATCAAAGGCTCTCCGGATCAAATCATCTCTGGGGCTTCAAATGTAAAGCTAAACAGTGGTGCTCGCGCTCAGGGGGTTATTTGGATTCCTGTTGTGGTCTTGTCCGCTTCAGAGGTTGCTTGGAACAGCTGATGGGCTGCTGAGCTGGGCATGTTCTCCACCCCTCCCAGTCTTTGGGAAAGTGGCACGGCGGAGATTTCTCGGGAAGGGGTATATATTTACAACTGAAAGCAATGTGATACTGCATTGGTGGATTGGATCCTGGGAAGGGTCGAAGGGGTTCCACCCATCCATTCCATATACCAATACATGAAATGAAAAAAACATGCCCTCATGCCCTTTTATAGAAGTTGCATTGTTAAAAAATGGTGTAGTAACAATTTGTCAGTAATTTGCAAAAACTAATTAATAATGTGTGATGACAAATTGTTAATTTAGAATAAAAATTAATAGTTTGTGGGCCTAATATTTTTTTATTTGTAATAACAAATTTGTCATTTGTAGTAACAAATAAATAATGTGTAATAATATAAAATACATCAATAATAAATATATGATAAATATGGAAATATATAAATAATTTATAAAAATATACAAATATTTGTTTTAGCTTGCATGACACTGTTATAGGTTTTCGTCGTAGTTAACCAATCTATTGGGACGCCCTTTAACGGTTGCGGCGCAGTTGGCAAAACCACTTTTATCTCTCTATATTATATATAGACACTAGGTCTATAGTACAGAGAGATAAGGATGTTTGACTTTTTCATTTAACTGTGCAGTAAAATGTACCATACATAGGCCTATATAAGTTACATCATTTGTTCAAACCCACTGACATGCATGAATTCATGCTCTTGGTAGGCCTATATACGGTAGTTATTACACCCTATACTTGATGGGAACCAAAGTTTTCGTACTGCGGCCGCGAACCCTTCAAGTGAATAAGTATCATTCCTCCTAAGAATCATCAAAATATTGCAATTCTCTCAACTTTTGAAGTTTCCTCATTTCGGTCCTTTTGACACAAATGCCCCTGTCCCCCCTACCCTTGAGCGAACAGATCAGTTAAAAGTGTTGTTGAGGTCAATATAGGGACTAGGCCTACTTCTTGGGCATGACTAAAAAAAAACGGCTATCATCACCAAATATCTTCCACGTTATAGCCTGTGTAGCCTCGCGATCTATCGGTTTCCTTCTTCAAACAGACTTTGTGTCACGTGACAGTTCGTGAAGACCACATAGATCACATGGATATCATACGTCATAGAATTGTTAGGGCTGAATATCCTGTCTTTGGAAAGTTCAATAACGGTATCATGTTCTCCCATTCATCCATTAATCCAATGAACTTCATCAGAGCCGAACAAAGGAACGGTTCAAGTTAAGTTCTCACCTTCCGTTTTGTCTGTTTGTCCACCTGTTGGATAGGGGTGGAAAGGGAATTAAATAAAAGATACAAGGAAAACGAAAAAGCTTAATTTACTCATTCAACATTTTATCACCCAGTCAATTCCAGGTTGAAACTAATTGTTCCTCTTTCACTGCTGGACTTTACCATACACCCACCATATGAAATGGTTCTAGTTTAAATGTATTCATTTGAAGATATGTCACTTTTTATTTGGGTATAGCTCCCTCACAGAGGTTTGTAGAGGGCGAGTGTAGATGGATGGTGGAAACAGTTGCCAACTTACCTGATAGAAATTGATAGAAGAAATTGCGCCTTTGCGACCACACTGCCAGGGCCCAAACATTTAGCCGTTGGCACGACAACAGAATGACGGCGCTCACACTATACATACATAATAAAATAACTTGAACTTTCGGAATTGAGAAACAACTTTTTGGGGGGCAACCAAAAACAGAAAAGGAAAAAAAAAACAAGAATTACTCTGACTTTATTCCTCGTGCTCCATGATTTCAGCACAAACCCAGTCAGTTCAATACAGGTATTACGAAGTTGGAAAGCTAATCAATATGTAAGGTGACCCTGGCGTGTGCTACAGTGAGGTAATACAGTAACAAGTAATACAAAGGATTGTCTGACCAATTGTATGAGAGAAAGATTTTAGCTCTTTCAGACTGTTATATTATTTTCCAAGGGTATCACAATCAAGGTTACTGTTGGATTAAAGCAAAACAACCCCTCCATAGTAGAAGTCCACCAAGTATAGTTTATCTTTGCACTCGAAACATCAATTTGTGACACCTAAGCTAGAAGAGAAGTTTGCAATCTTCAGTTGGTACCCATGACAGACTTGCAGTGAAATGACATGAGAACTCTTTGCAAGACATCATTGTTGTTTGAAACATTCTATTGAACTCAGACAATAGACACTTGGTTATCAGCAGGACGAATTCCAAAATGTGACTGGTACTAGTTAGGACCGTAGACTTGTTTTTTTGCCCTCAACTATGTCATACCTTTGTAAGAAAAGAGAAGCAATGTGATAAAAATCAGTGAATTCTTTGTGATAATTACAAGGTCTAGACCTAACTTATCTGTCATAATCCTATAAATTGCAAACCAAATCATACTCTGAAATCTCTGATTATGGGAGCTAACACTTGGAATGGCAGTTTCTTATATAAATAGTTGTCAGTAAAGTCAGTCCTAGGAATACTGTAGTGGCAAGATAATACTAAAGATGCTGGGTTGTCCGTCAGTGACACTGTTGTCTCAGAAACAAGCCAACAAAAAACTAACTTGGAACTGGGTGCCCACAATTCGTAACTGGTCAGGTGCTAGAAATTGTAATCTTCATTATGGATATATGGGTTCCTTGTGAAGTCATAATACTACGTTATGCTTTGCGTGGTAAATATATCACCCTATATCCTAGTGAGAGCATGACAATGAAGTGTTCTTAGGGGATAGTAACATTGACAAAATGACAAAAACTCATCACCCGATATAGATTCAATTCTCCCAACCACCTAAGTCTTGTCTCTCCCACAGCCGATCTAAAATTCCTCCACATGTGTCATCAAAACAATAGATGCCTGCACACACTGTGAAATTTGAGCTACTCCGCCTTCTTTCGAATTTGCTGTCAATCAAACAGTAGAACCAGAATTCTAAGATCCAAAAGGAAAAAAAAAAGCTTGGGGTGATGAGAGACTGCTTTTAGTTTGTTGTCAAACATAAAATGTAGCTAGTGAAACATCACTGGTTGAATATTCACCTCATCTAATTACTCCTCTTCTACTACCATTCATTTTTAAGCAAGATCAAGGAGTGCTCTTTGGATGATTCCACGGACGGAATAGCATTGTTGTGGTACACTGGCAACAAAGAGTGCCTCTAATGAAGTCCCTGATGCATTCCATATTCATACCACTCTGCTCTGTATCTCTCTTTCAAGACACATAGTAACAATCATTTTCACAATTTACCTTCTGGTGCATTTGTTCACATAATGAAGAATGGCAGCTACCATAAATTCCTTTGCTTTATGATTATTCATCATTTTTACTCTGATAAGCTTTGATGATCGTTCATCACTGTCCATGGGTGTCATCTCGGACTTTGAACCCACCGCAAGATACCTTTGAACATCTTTGAAAGTCAGTCATGAAGTGCGTTACTGAGGCAATGGAGTGCTGGGCATTTACGTATTAAACTGTGTATAATTTAAAGCAAATTCTTTAATATTCCAGAAACTATGACTGCACATAAAGCTATACAAAGGTGCGTATTTATCACTTTACAATGAAGATGTCTTCGAAGAGCTATCATTTCAGGATGGGTGAATATTTGAAAGAAAACAATCAGATGGGGTAATCCCCTCCAAAACTGTATGCACTTGGTATATAGGGTCAGTAACATGGAACATTTCTCTAGAGATTGTGCTTGTGTAAACGCTAACTCCACAGTACCCGATGCATTGTATTTGTCTCACACTTACAAGTGTATGCTTTCCCACAGTCTTGAGCACAATTTGCCAGTATTTCAGTGAATATAGTGGAAAGAATAACGAGTGATAAATGTGAAAATGTTAGTTAGCCGCATGTATGTACTGTGTACTGAGGACTTAAACCAGTGGTTTGTTCTTTGAAAAACAATGTAAGTGTTCACTTGGTCAAACAATTGATGTTCATTCTTTACCAAGGGTTTCCGTGGCAACCCTTTTTCAGGTAGAACCATCAGAATATGACCCCAGTCAATGAACCCCCAGAGTGTATAAACGGTCTTCACTGAGCAGACCATATAGCTCCAGGTACGGTAGTTGCAAAGTTTTGCAGCTGTTGAACTGAAGTTGAATGATACGAAAAGCAGGCCTAACA
The DNA here is from genome assembly GCA_009801055.1 of Stichopus horrens. NCBI lineage: Eukaryota > Metazoa > Echinodermata > Holothuroidea > Aspidochirotida > Stichopodidae > Stichopus > Stichopus horrens. The sequence continues at coordinate 3,723 of VJOZ01050947.1, read as the reverse complement.
TTTCATACTTTGAATGCATTATACCTACCTACGGCCCCAATTTTACTCCAGACAAGAGTTCTGCTCATCTAGTACTCTCGGTAAGGTAATTTTAATTCCGGTGTCATTTATCTTCATGATGAGTCTAGCTAATTTGTACAATCAACAGATGCATTACATTAGCAGACGTGATAATTGATATTTGCTACATTGGTTTTTTATCTTTCCGGGGATGTGACATTTCTTCAGTCTTGTTACAAATTTGTTTGGAACCCAACAAGAATTACTTTCCAACTGCAAAGGTTGGGGTTGCCACTAAAGATTGGGGTGGGTGCTGTAAAGAGCGACTAAATTGACCTCAAATGCACCTAATTCTTTCCAATGTGCTTGCCATTTGAGACCTTCAAATCCACTGACTATTCACCACTCAGCAAGAAATTCCAAGGTCACAATTTCATCACATGAAATTGTTGAAAAATCATTTTCTTTTGTCAAAACTTCCTCCTGAAATAAAAGCAAAGTCACTGGCACTGCCTCTTGTATGTACACATAAACGTAAATTACGTGATACTAAGGTCTGGAACATTCAGCACACACTATTCTATGTGCATCATACAGTATGTACATCACTTGAAGCAAATCACTGTACTATTTCAAGGGAAAAAATTTCTGCTTTTATTTTGCCAGTTCAGATCCAAGCTGAGCAAGCTATGCTCCACCCCAATACCCATTGTAGAGTGACTGACAACCTTGAAGTGAGTGATATTGTGCGCAAGTCCATAGATCAATTTGCTGACCTTATTTCCCACAATTTTCGACAGCCAATCATATGTTTATAACTGTGCAAATTGCAAGCAGAAGTTATTTTCATAGATTAGATGCAATGTAGGATCTGCTTTAAATTGTTGCTGATGATGCATCATGGGAATTTCCAATCATACTTATCAATATACATTCACACTAGATTTCCATTATTAATGAGGTCAATTCAGTAATGTTAAAGTATTTCTATAGAATACCTTTTTCACATTATATGAACTGCACAGTGTGAAATCAATTATTAATGAGGTCAATCAAATGACATGATCTTGTCTGGTTACTGAAACTACTACCGTCTATGAGTACTATCGTTGCTAATGGCATATATCATACTGTATCATGTCATTACATTCTGGCAACTAGTGATTTTGCATTTTTGAGTCCAATGCTATCAAATTATTTTTACTGTGCACAGGGTTGGTTAGAGTTGCCACCAGAAACTGGGAAACCATGTTTTAGACTCTACCTCCCACCATTCTGTAATCTCAAATTTACAGTTGCAGTACTGTATGTGGCCCATGGTGGTTCTTATGTCATATATGCAGTGTCCCTTCCTTTTCAAACTTGACATTTTTAAACAACAAAAGAGACGAAGAATGTATATTGTCATAAACTGAACACTTCTCTTTCTAAAATTTACTCAATACAGATAAAACTATTGTTATCGTGGGGATTCCCATGCAATGATTGCACAACACTCCTAATGTAGCCTAGACTTTAAGAATTTGTAAATATCAACTAGGTCCTTAACTGTCAACAGTTTGGCCACACCTAGCTACCTGATTCCTTTGTTGAATAACTAAACATTTTAGATTCTACAGCACAGTGATGTGCAAGTGTAAAAGTTCATACTTAAATCAAGCTTAATACCTGATAGTATTTCAGAAGCATAACACTCTTAGATTGCATATTTGAATTGTGTCTACTTGCACTGATTCTGATGCTACAAAGGACCTCATCATTTTCAAAAACAAACACTTTCTTCCCTTTATGGTCTAAAATGGGAGGATAACAGATGATGATCCCATCCATCTAAATTAAAAATTCAAGATTAGAACACAGAAAAAGCTTAAACAAAGTTCATTCAACTTCACAGACATTACACAACTCTGCATTTTGCCATTTACTTGGGCTGAGAAAAAATGCATTCCCTCAAATATTTACTTGGAGAGTGCAATTAGCTGCCTACATCAGTACTAAACATCAAAGCCTACCAACTCCACACACTTCAGTGAGTGTCAGCTGATCAATATCTCTAAATATTCAAGTACAAAAATGTTTCACTGAAGATACAGACAACTTTGTTTCATAAACCTAGTCAATACTTACAAACTGTATTCAACACATGTTGATTTTGCCATATGTTTACACATAGTGTAATAGAGATTCTGTCCAAAAATCACATTCAGCAGAGTGCAAACCACATTTCTGAAGTAAACACAGTAAGTGTGAGGGGGATGGCCAATAATTTATGAATTACCTTTACAGGTGTTGACATCCTGAGCTGCTGTTAAATTGCATGCTGCAGTAAACAAACCCTCAATCAATATCAGACTTCAACAAGATAAACAAGTCAAACTACTGAACTGACTGATGTGCACAGGTCCATTTGATCTCATGGTGAATAACTAATATCAAAATGTCTTACACCAACATTACTTTGTCAAAGATATTAACAGTAATTATCTTACTTGCCAACAAGAGGAGTCACAGCAAAACAATGAACTGACACAAAAACAGACCATCAATGGTGCCCTCTTCCTTTAATTGACACTGTCTGCCAATGTCTCACACTTTCTCAAAAATTAAAATAATTTTCAACTATCTTTCAGAGGATGAAGATTATTGTGGTACTTCCAAATTTATTTGACTTTCATTAGGCTTCTTCCAAAGTATTTGTCTTTAATCCTGCAAATGGTTTGATCCATGCCAATTTGCAAAACAGCCCTAAAGTCTACAAAAACCAGAAAGTCAAAGGACTTAGCAATTCCTTGCCAATATCTCCTCCTTTTTCCGATCACAAACAATCACTTTAAACAAAGTCGAGCGAGGGAGAAGGAAAGAGGCCATATCAAAACAAAAACAAAATGTAAGAATGTAAACCACACAACAAAATTGTGGTAAATAAGGGTGACATGTATCTCATAAGTGGCTAGAAAGTTTCTAACATCAAAGTCTGAAGGCAACCTTAAAATATTTCTCTGCCTAAGGGTAGCTCCCTTGGGAAAAGAGGACTAAAACAAAGTATTTGTAAACAGGGAGTTGCGGGCAAAGAAGTCGATAAAAAATCCAAAAAGCTATGTTTCCCAACAACTTCCTGGTGTGAGCATTCACAAGTGATTATACCTAACCCCTTGCCTCACTAATTCACCATTATGAACTACTGCTCGGCCATCACGGCGATCCACCAAGGGTTTCCGGATGGGTTAACGGTGGGTTTGAGCGGGACCCTTACCGAGCAGGAAGTTGTGGGGAATTCACATTATAGACATATACTTACCCCTTGCCTCACTAATGCATTAGAGTGACACCGAGGAAACCAGTGACAGGTCACAGAGAGAGAGTATGACATGGCCAACAATGCCTTGGACGTCACTTACCCGCGGACCTCGTGAGCCATGACCCGTCCGTGGGCATGTGATGAAATGATCTTCATCATCCAGAACAAAATGGTATCTCTAGAGGCCGCGGAATGCTGCCTACTGGGGAGAATAAAGAGGCAATCGGACGAGCGAATGTCCCTCGTCTGATGCAAACACCACTTCAGCGCTCTGACCGGGCACTGTCCTTGTAACGGGTGACGCCAAGGATATCACCGGAAGGAAGATATCCCTGGCGCGAAAGTGAATGTCTGGGTCTTGCAGACAAATGAGGGGTCGAGGAACCATGCGAACTCCATGGTTCTCGAACCTCAAGTGGCCCGGC
>VJOZ01050945.1:0-22703 GCA_009801055.1 Stichopus horrens | reverse complement strand
TTTGGTGTACTTTTGAAAATGCATTAATACTGTGCAGCCCATCTTAATTGCTTCAAGTCATTCTCATTCTTTTTTATTATCATATGCCATTTCCACCGAAGAACTGCCGTCATTATAGTTTAAAATAAGGATCAAAAGGAAATTGCAACCTGTACCATCTCCATGTTAAACTCAATCTGCTGCCTCATTTTGGTACCTCAGATATGCAGTACCTATAATAGATACAGCTGCCTGTTCTAGCTTTACATTTAACTGGAACATGCTGGTCAGATATGATCTACTCTCCTCCCCTTGACAGCCCCAACAACTGTCCAGTATTTTCAATTATTCTTCATGACATTCAGTCACAGTTTTTTTTTCTTAACATGTTCAAATAATAATAGCTTTTATAATTCTTTCCCTTTTTTTATTGTCAGTAGGCCTAAATCAAATCTGCAGTATAATGACTAGGTCACCAGACAGCCCATTTTGTTATTGACTTCTAGATACTAACTGTGTACTTCATGGTTCAGAAAAAAAAAAAAAAAGAATCCCTNNACACAGACAGACAGACAGACTGACCCATTGGGAAATAGGTATATTTGTATAAATGCCCAAACACTGAACGGCCAAGTTCAGACCATCAAGTGTTGCATTTCAGTCGGTAACATTAAACCCAGGGCAGTCTCCAATGTTTCCTTTCACACACGCAATTAGAAAACAAACCTCGCCTGCCCTGCATGGAAAGTCAAGGAATATTGTCTGAACTCTTCGAGGTTAGGAGAGATTTGTCTTTCCTTTAAGGTAGAAGTCCCTGTCACATAAACTTCTCTCTTGTTCTTACACAAAATTTTGATCATATAGGTATACCAACCAACACCAGTCACATTGTTTTAAATGAGACACATGCGACTGGACAGTGTTGTGGACTCCTCCATTCAGTTTAGGGGGTGATTTCAGTCTTAGTTGGCATTGATGTTGATAGTTCATGTAGTCACTTGGTCAAACAAACCTTTAGCCATCTGTTCCCTGCAGTCTGCAGCATGTTTCTAGGGTTACATATTAACTAAAAAAAAAATTGTTTACCTTGATATGCACAAGGGTAACTATGGGAGCTTCAAAAACATGCTGATAATGGAAAGACTTTACATGGAAGAGAGAAAATATCAGCAAATAGAACAATTCATTAATTTAATCTGTATGACTGTTATGTGTCCTTGAATAGAGCTAAGGAGAGATTACAGCTGGTATTCATGTGTGAAGGTCAGTGATGACCTAAACTTGAAACCTTCTTTGCATTAATATTTATGTTGTCTGTGTGAATTTGGCTACAGCAGTTTACTGAGGGAAATTTAGTATCTGTGTTACATGAAAGGAGTAATTATGATGTCAGGTTACTTGTTAATGTTTAAGTTTATATTGATGATGATTTTGGGGCTTCTGTGCTTGGCACTTGATCTTTTCAGCAACATTTAATGTCATGTTGTCGTGATGCCGATGCAGTTGCTTTCGTGTGCTGGTTGACGGTCTGTAGTAACTCAAGTGCTCCATTTTACTTGGAACCAGTTAATGAAGAGAAGACTGACATAACTTTTGATGTGCGAGACAATTAGATCCCCGGCATTGACCTCTATGCATGTAAAATGTTTGTCTTTGATATTCATCTCAGATTGGTGAGAGCTGTAGTGTATAGTGGCAGTCTGCAAATGGCAACCGTGTTACAGACGGCCACTAGTTTGGTGCTTTGCAAATGGGACCGCAATTACAGCTGCCTTGAATTCATTTACCTGTCAGCATGTAAACCAAGATTGTTAGATCCCGCACATATAGCATACAGCTGGCATGGTCTTAGTTTTTCCGCATTGCCCGCTTGATTTTAATTTCTGCAACATATTTTAGTTTCGGTAAAAGTTTTGGTTTTCCTTGTCGTCATCACATATATGCAAGAAAATCGCTGAAAGGTTCAGTGGCCACAAGTGAATACTCCTGGTCACCAGGGTATGGTGTCAGAATGTGTCTCCAAAAGAGGTGACTCAAGACATAGTCTTGCCTATTTGGGGGTCAGCTACTGAAGCTAGAAAAACCATTTTAAAAGGTTTCAGCGACACCCTCTTTAACGCAGGGCAAAACATCGTGAATGAAGAGAAATTACCTGGCACGATGGAATGATGAAAGTAAATTTGCCTCAGTCAATTTGTCAGTTATTGTTAGGAAAAAGAGGGATGTTCTCAAATTTTATTAAATGTGAACGAACTGTTAATCACAAGGAACAAATTAAGTTGCCAGAAATCAGGAGAGATTTGTGTATTAGCTGCCAGGTATATCCAGTTACAACTAACTATAATTTGACCCCATTATTTCTTCAGTACTGACTGCTGCAGTTGGCCTGTTTAGAGTATTTAAAATGCTGGGAATTAAACCTGTCATATTGTTACTTTCGGTGTAATCCACGAAAAAAGGGTGCAAAAGTTTTCAACTCCCATTTTATTTTCTTGTTTTGCTTTCATGAGAAGAGGTTGGAATTCTCTACAGGATACATTAAATTTAATATCCACATTTGTTCTGCACTTTATTTTTTACATTTTATGCATGTGTTTGTGAGTACCATGTCAGTATGTCTGTATGCATGGAAGCTATTGAGATTGCTTTTAGAAACAAGTGTGAGCAAATAGCCCCGTTCATCAAAAGCAGTCCCCTGGATACCAATCTTCTCTTGAATATAATAATTGATGTGAAGTTCATTTTTTGTCCACCAGTTATGTTGACTCCGTGTTTCTGTATTTATTCAAAACAAAGGTAGCCAATCTGTGTTTTGAGGAATTACATTCATATTGCAATGTTCTCAATTGCCCAGAAAATGGAATGCAATTTCGATTTAAAAAGAATAAAATTATAAAAAGGTTAACTATTGTTTAAATAAAACCCCTCTGGAATTAAGACACATGGCTTTTCACATGCTTTTATTCCAAATATTCATTGGTTGGCCATAATGCCAATTTGAAAAATGAATGTAGGTGATAATACTGCCTTTTTTTTCCTTTTTAATTCAAACAACATTTTGCTATGCTGCTGGTGAATGTCAAAGTATTTGTAGACCACAAGTTTTTCACTGGGGAAAAAGAACAACAAAAGTTTTTTTCTTCCCTTTGATAGTGAGTATATGTTCCATCTGACTTGTTAAGAGACTCATCAAGATCTTCCCATCTCCGTTTTCTCTCTTTTTTTTTTTTCNNTGTTTTTCTTTTTTTTTTCATCTGTTCATGTCCTCCTACGTACTTTCAGAGGTTCAAGTTATAGCTGAGGGGCTGTCGCACTTTACATCGTCACTAAATTAGATCAGTCTCCAGTTTTGGTCAAAGTTAAGCCAGAAGGCTTTAAATGTGGTCACCAATTATCAAACTTTTTAATCCAGGGAACTCCCTGCATTGACTGTACTTATACCAGACTGTACAACTGCCATCATCCCTAGGAGCAACTTACTCTAAACAGAGGCAAATAAACCATCCGGGGCAATTTACTTTTCAATGTCTAGGGGAAATTTCGAAGGACATACAACCCAGCTAGTATGAAATCACAGTTTGGTACCGTCTAGCAACCAACTGTTTTATGAGACAAAAAGAGGACTAGCGTGTATTTCTGTGTCAAAGTTACGGTATAATACTACATTACATTTTGTGTAACTGAAAATAAAGTCCATGTCTAAATTTACTTTTCACTGTTGATAAAACTTGCTTTTAATATTTTCAGAGAATGGTCTGTTTGGTAATTGTAAATGGTAGATTTATCATCAGAGTGAATTCATTTTTTTTTTGTGGTAATTGGCACAAGATTATTAAACGTATCAAATAATTTAACATAATACCTACCGACCACCCAATTACATAACCGTATATTCGAACCAGGTTTAATGTACAGAGGTTTTTGCACCTGGAGGAGGGGCATTAAGCTTACCACCCCTTTCAAGAAAGCCAGCTTAATTAGGCAAGTTGTATTAAAGAAAGTCTTCTTCATAATGTTTGGTACAATCTTCCTTCAACTGAACCAGCTACCACCTCCATCATGAAAGGATGAGCATTCAACTATCGTCTGGCAGATGGAAGTTTTTTTCAAAACCTCCTCATAGTGTGCTTAAAATACAGTGTAAATTTGTATCTTCCTCAAACAGTGCATTTACAAATGTTTCATTGTGCAAAAAAAAAAAAAATGGCAACCAATTTTGCTTTTACGTGAGATCATTGATTCATCCCTGTCTCATATTTTGACCAAAATGGTGGTCAAAATGGTCACTGTGTATGGTGGACTCCATGTATAAAGGCTAGTTACATGCCCTTCAGTTATAACAATCATGTCCAGTGAAAGATAACATGTCACTCACCCATAATTTTCATGAGTCCAATGTGGATTGCTGTAGTTTCTGTGTGAGTCGAGGAGTGGAATAATAATATATTATATGCATGCTATTAATGCAATGTGATTGCCTAATCCCTTTAAGCTTGTTAAAAGCATGGTACATTTTTTTTTAGGAGGAGCATTTTGCATAATTTCATAGAATGGACTACACGGTCCACATGGGACTTTGGACCCAACCCTACATTGCCCTCCACGCCACCCTTGGAAATGGGTGTTCAAGTTTCATACAAATCCATGAAGATGTGGGAGGAAATAGTAGGCCTATTTTGAATAATTGTGGACAGATCTTAAATTAGGTCCAGGGAAGTACTGGACATTGATGAGAGATGAAGTGTTGCTTTGTGTTAACGATGAGCTTAAACATTAGTGTCTGTTATAGGCATAGCCTGACGAGTACCATTAAGCTTAAACATTAATGTCTGATATAAACACATAGCTTGACAGGTAACGTCAGCCTGAAAACGATATTATTAGGCCTAACGTTAAGCCTAGACGGTATCAAACTTGTCCTGCTCTGCTTCCATTTCCTCTGTGTCATGGATCCCTTCGAGGTACGCTGTTTTCCCAGTGTTTCCATCGCAAGAGCAAGCACTAGATAATGCGGTGGTAAACTGCGTTATTACTATTTCACATAACCCTTTCGTCTCAGTGGATTGCGCACAACTGCTATTGCCGAATTCTACCTCTTACGATGGCTGCAAAGTACTGGTTTTCTTCAGTACAGTTAACCAAACACTGATATTCATCTCGCAAATTAAGAAACTGATTTTGTTTCGCACTGTTATTGAGGGCTAATAGTATGTCACGTTTGCAGGATCTGTGGCCCATTTTACGGTAGAGATACTATTTGTGTTTAAGGATAAAACACCTTACTGAAATAAGCCAGAGATACATGTAATGTAATGCAAGGAACTGTTTTTTGGCATTTTTCTGATTGGTCCCCCCGGAACAAATATCTCAGGGAACTTCCACACATAACCTCATCATGATAACAAATTGTTCTCATTGGAACAGAAAGAGTGCCTCCACTGAAATGTGCATGTAGCAAGCATAAGATCTTGTTTAAGGGCAGTGGCACCACAGTAATAAACAAGTGAATTGGAATCTTGCCCTGATGTCACATAACAAACAATGGCGCCCTCTCTGAGGCTAAGCAAGCAAACGGTACACGTTTTGCTAAGTGCACGTAGGTCGAATGGCAGAGACACAAGGTGCATACAGTATATGTTAAATTCAGTACCTTATCCTAAAGGAGTATGCTTCACTGTATCTACTGTGACATCACATTGTATGCAAGGGTGCCTGTTGTTAGGATTCAGCATACACCGTTTGACTACTTTGCTGATCTCCATCTTACAAAGTGAAATGTTAGTTCATAAGCCTGTTTTTATCTGGAATCAAAGTTGTCAGTTTACATTTGTAGCTGCTCTGACTTGTTCCATACATTTGGTGTCATGGTAATATTTTTCCTCTTGAAAAAAAAATTTTCTTAGGGTGGATTTCTCATTGATTTCACTTGCTTTTATTTTATGGCAGGGTATTTTTGTTTTTTGTTTGTTTGTTTAGACTCAGTAAAAACAAGTAAGTAGGCTACACTGTAGCTTTGTGCCCTGGTGTGTTCAACTTCAAAGACATGTGGGTTTATATCAACTTAAGTGGTGTCAGGTCTCATTAGCAACAAGTAAACCTTCCTCCTTTTGGTATGGTCACTAGCCTTGATTAACTCTCTGTCGTTTTCTAGTGTGCTGCATATATGTCATAAGTTTTCTATTATTATATTATTTTTAACTGAGAGTATAACCAAGTTGAGCATACGCAAAAAGTAAATTTGAACTGTGAAGTTGAAAACACACCCTTGACCTTTAACCCTAATGCTCTTGCAAGTTGTCTGCATTTCAGTGAACACGGAGCACTATGAAGCCAACAATCTATAGTGATGCCTTTAACTGGTTCATTAATAATTTTGCTCCAGATGTAAAATTTCATCCAATCTTCAACTTAGTTATGAATCCATTTAAATATTTCATGTATATAATCACTTCATCAGGATGTGGACTGTTTACTTATGTTCTAAAATCTAAATTTTGCACAAAAAAAAAAAGGCAAAATTGTCTAAAATTTTAGCAATATAATAGGTGGAATTTGATGATATGGTTTGGTCAGTATGTAATTAAGCAATGTCCCAACTATGACATCATACGGTCACTGACAGTGTCCCAAGGTCAATTCTGTCTGTAGAAAGTCTAGATAAAAGTACTACATAAGTGTCAAAAAGGGCATGCTACACAGTTTTTTTTTCAGAGCTGTTAACACTTGAATTCTGGGAAAATTGTTGATACATGTTTATTATATGGATGTGTGAATTAACTATCGCAGTGATGAAAAATTACAGCAAAATTTTGAATCTCTCTACAGTGGTTCATTTTATTAAGTGCATTCAAATACAGAAAGTCATGTTAGGACATTCTGACAACTTAATGTACAGTATCTTCTTTCAACTTTAATAATGAAGCCATCAAAATGAGTTACACCAACCTAGTGACATGTGAGTATATACACAGTCAACAACGTGTTAAGTAAAGCAACTCAGTGAAGAGCTGAAGAACGGCAGACAGTCACTCACCATGAGTTTTGACATCAACAAAATTAGCGGATGACATCTGCTTGCCCTTTGACTCTCAATGTTTCACTTGTAGTGTGCACATTATAAGGCAGTATGTAGGTCAGAGGTAATGTTTTGCTTTATGTATGAGACACTTTTTTTGAGATAGGGGAGGTCTGTTAGCAAGGATTGCATTTGGTCGGAGACAGAGAATAATGTAACATTTTAACTACCATTACCAGGATATGATCAATGGTGTCAGATGGGATCAAACTTGTGGTAAGTGGAACATACCCTAACGTTTTCACTGATCCAAGCTTTCCTGTCTGGGTATTTATGATGATTTGTGTCCATGGTGGTATGTAGCTGTCACGAAAATCTCACATGGGCGGGCAAGCACAGCTATATAGCGTCAAATCTCCGTCTGACTAATTGATGGTACAGTAGCTACCATCTACATTTGAAGCCTGTGCTCACTGTAACATATCACTGAAACTATTAAGGCATTTATGTGAAATCAGTTACAGTTTGCTTTAACATGGACTGAATAATACTCATTGGTCAATTAATTTGATGCTACCTGGCCATGGTTCAATAGTCCTGTACAAAGCCAGGAGGTGTTTCATACAGGTTACACCTTTTTCTTCTATATATGTAATCTACTTACTTCAAAAGTGTACTGGTATATGCATGTAAAATGTGGCAACGAAAATGTCATACTGTATGTTTCAACTGGTACTTGTAATGGGTAGAGGGGTGGTAACTCTGCGACTGACAAGCTAAGTCTAAAACTGATGCATATCACAGATGAAATACTTTCCACTTTCATACATTGATGCATTTGAGACATGATTTCTTCTGAAAAATTCCTCCAAAGGGATGTTGTTTTCATATTATACAGCAATTTTAAGCATGTTTATGAGGCCTTGAGTCTGCTTTGTGTAGCACCTTTAATCCTAAGTGGTGGGTAACCAGAGGCAAAATATAGCGCATTCTGTGATATGGAAAAGAGTAAATTTTGGTCATTAATTGCTTGTCAATGTCCATCTTAAACAAAAGGAATCATTGGTGCAACATCTTAACTATACCTTTTCTGAGTTTCGTTTGAGATCATTCTGCAGAAGCATGAAAAAAAAAAAAAACAATAGATGTTGCTTAAATTCTAATTATTCTTTGCAAGATTTGAACCGTAACAACTATAAATCATTTGACTCAGTGTGGAGCATGCCACATGAGCAGTTCAAATGTTTTTGAAAAATTTTCCTCTGCACAGCTACAGAGCTGTGTTTCGTACGTTTTGTAAATTGAATTTTAAACACGTTATGATCATTGAATGACGTCAAACACAGAAGTTTGTTCTGGAACCAGCTCTTTGAAAGAAAACTGAAGCATTAAATCATTTGCAGTTGATCCGCAATGATAGATATGGGTGCATCGCAAATTTAATGCAAGATGTATGTTCCATGGCACATGTACTGTGCATGTAAGTCCTAGAGTTGCACATTCAGACTGTTGTAGTTTCACAGCTTCAGTTTTATTTTTTTTACACAATCTTCATCATACCCTCTTGATGTGCACTAATTACTGTGAGTATGGGTCCCAATGGAAATTTAGCTAGCGACGATGACACCACATAAGTTAGGGTGTTATTTTATGACACGCTGTTTGTGTACAATACGTACATACTATTTGTATTTTACAAGCATCTAAACATTTTTGGTGAAGAAAGCACTTTCTTTGTAAGTCATCACTTTTAGACACAATGGGCTCACTGCTGATCACATTCCTTTCCTACGAACGATCCATCCTATACTTACCATCGTTGTAGCAATTGTCCCCTTAACTAGCTTGCTTACGTATGTAGTACGGGCTTGCTTACGTATATGAGATAACTAGATCAACACAGCATGGAAATTAAGTAATGTCACATTTCACTGCATAAGAAACCACATCAATGGCAAATTTTGCCTGCTTCTGTGCAAGTAAGAGTAGATATGGCTCTAAGGGCTATACTTGTATGTAATGCATGTCGACTTGTGATCGGCGCGACACACGTAAACCTAAACGTGTGTTTCAGAGCCTGCAGAGGGGAAAAACCTGTCGTTCTGTGGCAATAAGGAAAAAGCTGACAGATTTTGTACAGCGTGAAGAAGAAGACGATGGTACTTTGATATGTTTACCATTGTGCTTACAAGTTTCCTGCACAAGTATGAGAGAACACAGTCATCTGAAACATATACTTCAATTAATAAAATCCTGACACAAGTACTCCATCTTGATGTCAAAACTAAAGCAAATCCCTGACGGAACACATTCATGTGGATCATCAGCTAATGTTTTAAGCAATCAACGTCGCAGAGTCAATCCATGTTGTCACTTACGTCTTGAGAGATATCAATTGCTCTTGGTGGAATACCAGTACAGGAACTGGAAGGAACATGGCAGGAATCCCCCCCTTTTAATAAAAAGAAGAGAGAGAAATAAACAAAAACAAAAAAANNAGAAATGGAAAAAAAAAAAGCCCACTCTTCACGGTGTGTATACGTACACTAGATGTACGATACTTTCTGATCACACATCCACAGGCAGAGTATAAGCCAAAGTGACGTGAGAAACAATCAGCCAAAATCATCAGATGAGCAGGGAAGGCATTTTCCTCCTCTGGCGATAATTCTCAAGCAGCTGCAGGCTAATGATGTGAAAAATTAACATGATTTTTTAACTTGTCAGGCATTGGGAAAGCCAGTGAACACATCACACCATCATCGTCATCATCACAACGAAGAGAAAGAAAAATATGGGGGAGAGAAATAACCGAACAAGGGTTTCGAAAGCCAAATGAAGTGTTAAGTAACATCACAAAGCCGTGTTTAACCTTAAGGGAACAATGCGCATGTAATAGGAGAGTAGAAAGTGACTAAAACATAAAAAAGATGTAAAAAAAAAAACAGAAAAGCAGTAGTAAGAAGCAAGAAAAGAAAATAACAAAAGAACCCTGCATGCAAAAATATCATCATCATTAGTTATGTATTTAAAGATACTGTATCGTCTTGATACGCTCTCTAGCTGATAAAGGGGTTTTATAGGTGGATACTTCTCAAACCTTAGTCATTCAATTTTACTTGCCACTGTTTTGTAACTCTAGTCAAGCTAGTTCTTGTGATGTTCTGTTTTTATAGGTGTCTGAAGCCCAAGATTTTCTCGAGCTCCAGCCAGAGAATAAGTCAGTTCTGTTGTATGCTTGGTCGGCAACAAGTGAGAGTATAACAAGGTTAAAACATCAGCAATATCTGCATATTTCACGGTCGAGGGTTCACTCGAAAAAGCTGGGATACATCCTGAGAATATGAGCCAATTATGTAACTCCACAGACTTTTCTCCGCTTCCCCCCCCCCTNNCTTCCTCTGCCAGCTGTCATTTCATTGCCTGATCTGTTGATAACTGGAATTAAGAATAAATTAATGGAACAATTAATGACAACTGATGGGAACATCTCCACGCTGTCATGTCTAACTGATACATTTTTTTCTTGCGATATACCTCTTTCGCCATGTCTCTCACACAGTCAGTCCATAATAGGATGCAACTGGATGACAATGTATGCACACATGTTGCAAATTAATGAGCCAAATGTAAGAAATGGAGATGCAGTCGAGTGTTTTCATAGTCGTAATTGGTTGGATTCTGCCCTTTTTTTTTCTTTTTTGTGTGTTTGTTTTGTTGCAACCAAAAACGACTCCCTTTTGAAAACGGTGTTCATCGTTCAGTTCGCCAAGAGTGTACCACGATACATAACGGCGATGGCAGTCACTTTCCTACCTCTGGATGTAGTTTGTCAGGTGTACGCGATGATTAATCGGGAGTCAGAAGACCAATGCATCAGTGTTAGCTTTGCAGTGTGAAACACCTCTCCCTTTTGTTTCTATAAAGTTTAATGTTAACTCCTGAATTCAGCTTAAGTTACTCACTAATCTATGTAAATTATAAAAACCTACTCGAAGCTATCGAGTAATTGGTGTGGAAATTGAGTGTACCACTGCTTCAGTTGGAATTGTTGCATGCACGTTGAAAATTTAATGAAGTCAGTGCATTAACATCTTAACGGAAATGTTGCAAGAGAAAAGAAAATGAAAAGTTTGGTTTCTTTTCTGAAACACTGTTGGGTGTCAACTTCTGGCAAAATTGCTCATGTTTTTTTTTTCTTTTTTTNNTTTTATACTTGAAGAGACTTTTAACTTTTTACTTTGTGTGAGTGTGCTAGTAATTATTTGATATTTTCATGGTGAAGATCTAGCGTAAATGCAAAGTTAGCGAGGTACGTACCTCGGCGAGTGGAATGCTCGGTAAACTGCGTGCATTGGTGGGCGTCGCCGGGATGCGTCGCGGGCCCGATGCAAAATTAACTGCTGACAAGGGGTGACGTGTTTTGGGGAAGAATGGGAATGAGTTCATTGTCCTGTGATGGATTAGTTATCAACCTGGTCTAATCAAGCGCCGTAATAAGCTTATCTTTTTGGATTATGGAAAAGGAACAAAAACAGGGAATTTCATATTCAGGCTTACAGTGACTTCACCTCACCCATTATTTAAAGGTGGAATTATACATAACATGCCAGCAAAGTGATAATGATAATTATTATTTTTAGATTGTGAAGGTTATTAATAGTTGTAGCTTGATTTAGGTTTTTTTTTAAAATAAAGTGACTTTTGCCCCGTGTAAAGGTCATCCATCAAAGCCCAGCAATTAGTTGATGAGTGAAGAGGATGTGCCATTAAAGTAAACTTTATGGAATAGTTGATTTTAATTCATACCAAAATTTTGCAAAAAGTTATCAGAAAGCTTTGCAGTTCCTCCCAAAGCAACTTGTTTTCCCTTGGTATTGTGATTGTAAAACTAAGTCGACATTGTTATGGCATTACTATAGTGGCAAACAGATTTAAATGTAATGTATAAAAAAAAAACAAATCAGTTTTGAAGAGCTGGTAAACCATCAAAGAGTGTTAAACTGGGCGAAGAATCAATTCATGACGACAAATTACTTTTTTGTTTGAAATTTACCTGCTAAGAAGAGGATTGTGTAACCTACTGTAACTTTATTGATGTGTATGAAAACACTCTTGTTTTTGCAATTGAAATGATTTTTGTGTAGAGTCATGTAGCTTCCTCATTTCGTAAGGACTTTATTCGACCTTCGTGCATGGACTATGTGATGGCCGTTTTGACAATATATATCACAGCAGTCCATTGTTACATGCACATTCAAGCTTGAGTTTAATACAGTAGGTCTCATGCGGGGAATTCTGCACCCTTTTTCCTCAGCTGAGGTCGTAGCTACAAATCTTAATGCTCAAAATAAATTGTAATAGAATCTTTACCAGATGAAAACTCCCTCCATGATGTTGAAAATCCCTCCCAAAATTTTTTTTAGAGTTTAGAGAGGGATCATCCCCTTCTAGGTTCAATTCCTAGTGCAAACACAGGTAGGCCTTCCTTTTCGGACTAAACTGCTGTCGACCCCATCCGTCTCATTACTGATTGTGGTTCAATCACCTCGTATTGTTCCGATCTGCATTCAGTCGATAAATCAATCTATAAAGAGATTTATCTATTGTCTCATTTTGTCTGATTGCAAGTCCCAATATTCCCCAATCTGTCAGATTGTCTAAAAGTATGTGACGTTCCTCATTCACAGCCTGCTCCAATTGTCTTGTAATATACTGATTTCTTTGATGACCAATTCGTCCATCCAATTCCAGAGGTTTATCTGCACATGCAGCAGTGTCATTTCTCCCCCGGCAGTTTCAACCGACCACATTTTCTGATGACCATATGTATGTCTTCGACACGTCGTGTATCGATCACGGTGTTTTTCCCGGTCACATATTTTGCAGCTAGATACACTGTACAATTTTCGGTACGTGCACCGCAAGACCGCAATTCACAGCACCGTAGCGTACACTTAGCGGGTTGTATCATCGCCTTTAATAGCCGACAGTGTCCTACCCTTGTATTTTTGTCTAGACTTAATGCTTCATGGTCTTTGGTTTCTTCCTTGAAGCACTTGCCCTGTCCACAATTATATGTGGCATGTCATATACGATGCATTCAATTATTCCAACTGCAATACTGCAATAGCACGGTTGCATGCTCCAGCTTGTTACATGTACTACGTTGCAACAATTATTTTGACAAAGACGCATTTTTTTTTTGTGTGTGTGTACATTAGTTTAGCTCTAAAACTAATAACCCAGTGGTCATGTTCAACATTAGAGGGTAATTCCTGCATGACATTAATATCTAGCAGACTTCATGTGTACATGTATTACAACAAATATAGGATAGGGTGCAGTATAGGATGAATAGCCTACAATCAATAAGTCTGCACAGGTTCCTCTTATTAAGTNNTTTTTTTTTTTTTCCTCTAGTGTCTGTCGTCTGTTCATTCGTTGTTGTCAGGTTTGTAGGGGTTAATGTTTTCCTGGTTTTTTTTTTCCTGGATTTGCTTATTGTCTTTATAGTGTATCAACTGGATTGAATAACAGGAAGTCAAAATAGTCAAAAT
The DNA here is from genome assembly GCA_009801055.1 of Stichopus horrens. Taxonomy (NCBI): domain Eukaryota; kingdom Metazoa; phylum Echinodermata; class Holothuroidea; order Aspidochirotida; family Stichopodidae; genus Stichopus; species Stichopus horrens. Next base: position 9,149 of record VJOZ01050945.1, on the reverse strand, counting down.
AGACTCTTTCATTCAAAGGGCAATTGCTTGTGATAGTTGCTGGACTTTCTTCAACTGCACTCAGTCTAAATCTCACCTCTCAGTTTAGCTCTTAGTCTCAAACCAAACCCCCTTTTCCTTCATGCAATTTCTGCATTAACCCTCTGCTCTCCTCACTTCTTTTAGTTTCTGTTACAACAGAGAGAGAGCAAGAAAGACAGAGACTAGCTAAAAATATATTAAAAGCCTGTTAAGTAAAGTAATCCAAACATTTGCTCAAGATGAAGTCTGTGTCTTAATTTATTCCTCCTTCTTTTTTTTTTTTCTTCCATTTCCCAGTTTATAGTACTTGTGCAGAAATGTTCTGCTTCCATGTCTCTGAAAGTCAACGGTTAAAATTCTTGCCCATTATTCTGTCAGATCTACTTGTTCAGTTAGAAAATCAGCCACTTGACATTCTGCATTACAGCCCACATATATATATATATATGCCTTTATCGCCTTAATCCCTGAGTCTTTACGTTATCCACACTAGTACCCTCTCCGCCATGCAGAGTCACACAAAGTTACAATGAACAACGAAGGGAGAAATAATCCGCCATGCTGAGCGATGATAACTGGGGGAGAGAATAATTTCTCATCTCCAGGATGCATCCCAAATTTCCCAAATCATTAAATTTGCAGCATCGAATATCCCGATCCCTCTGGTCATCAGTATGCTCACATTCATGATTCGAGTCATGCTTGGGACTCGGGAAGGGATGCCCGCCTTGAAACAGGATATGCCACTCGACCGAGAGAAGGGTTGAGGCAGGTGTTATAAATGCCACCGGTTTTTTTCATAACTTTCGAAAGACGAGTTTAAAATTAATTGTTAGATGATGAAATGAGCAAATGAAGAAAAAAGCGGGGGAAAAAGTGAAGAAACACTTAAAAGAAAGATGAAGAGAATAAAAAAAGAGATGGCAAAATAATTAAGATAGGTGGACAAATTTAAGAGATTTATTTTCCAAAGTGAAGAAGAAAGAAATGCAAATGAGGTTGTGGTTAAATGACAGTGAGATTGCCCAAACAAAAGAGAGGCAAAGCTAGCATTAGCTTCCTTTAATGTCCATGGTCACATCCAGTTAACTTGGCTCAGCTAGGGCAAGGACATGTTTAAGAATTCCTTCAATCACAAATGAATTTATAATCTCGCGCAATCAGATCATCGACACGGTTGGAAGCTGCAGGCAGAAAAACTTGACCGGCGGTGATAAATTCCAGTACTTGAAAGGTAAACTGAAGAAAAGGCAGATAATCCCGTTGTCGGAATTGAAAAGATGTCGACGGAATCGTCAGATTGCTAAATCTTTCTCTCAAAAGACCGCAGCCATACAGGTTAGGTGTGTGTGACGATTTCGCTCCTAAAGTTATACACGTTTGTTGGTTGTAATGGCAGACACAATCGGTGTTGGTGAAGCACCATCGCAATCCAGGATCCCTGTTTGTGCTCGGCATGTGTTCCCGTCAGTCCAGTGTTCGCGTTAGGGAACTGAACCTGGGATGGGAATCCCTCTCTAGTAAAAATTTTGGGAGGGATTTTCAAAAAAGGGGGCATGCAATTGCCACTCAGTAAAGATTCCATCACATATCATATATGTGTCTGTAATCGTTGCTTTGCCCTCGGCTGCCGAAAAGGGTGCGGGATTTTCCCGCATAAGATTTATCTTTGTGCGGGATCCAGGAGACAAATGTGGGATTCACACGATCCCATGCCTCAGAGTGAGCACTGCATCAGCCTACTGCTGATCCAGGTTTGCGGTTATCATATGTGATCAATCAAGATGAAGGCAACTCAGTGATGTGAAGTCAATGTATCCCTGCAACTCTTCAATATGTTTTCCAGGAGATTTCCTACCAAATCGTCCAATTTTCGATCATCATGACTCCGACCATGAATGTGCTGTCTGAGATATGCATGTTCGTCACATAATAAATTAGGTCTCTGAAGTTTATCACGGCGGAGCTGTTACCCTGCAGACCATGCACGCACACTGCTCTAGCAGTGTATGATTTACACATTCTAGAAATTCAACAGGTGGTACGAAAAAGTGACTGCAGTTCGAATTTTTCACTTTTTTTTTTGGTGTGTGAGTGTGTGAATCCAGAAGGGGTCATTTTTTTGTGGGATGATTTGAAGAGAGAAGAGGGGGGAAAATTTTTGGAAAGGAGAAGATGGTATTGAAGAGGGATGAGGTTGGTTAAGAGATGGCTAAAATGAGAAAAATTTAAAATCATGCAAATACAGAATGAAACGTTTTCAACTTTTTCAATCAGAGAGTGTAGTAGCTGCAATTGGTACAGCATTAATGTGCATATGGCACACTAGTGTACAGATTCATAAATATAAGTTGATGGTTATAATTTTGATAAGTGAACATGCATCATACCATACAAGCAAGGGTATTAAGCATAAATGTACACACGAAACTCATGTTCAGTACGTAGTTCGGTCGTTCGGTCCGTATTCACCTTTGATGTTCTATCACAACTTAGTGACAGAGAATAAATGAAAACTACTACGACATGCTGTAGTGTATATACGTGAAGAATGATCAAGGAGCTATCATCATAGTTTTATTTTCCATTTGTGTATGGTTTTACCTTTTTTTTTTAAGCTAAGGTTTCATAATGAGGCATGCATGCATGTCAATGACTTAAATGTAGGTGAAATTCAGTGGCTGAACTATGGAGCCCTAGCTCCACCACATTTGCTATTTTGTTTATGTTTTAACATTTTTCTTTTATTCAGTCCACACAATCTTATATCACACAAAGAGTGGATTCACAAGCATCCCGCAGTTAGTCTGCAGGACTTACTATTGTTGCGTGCACAATACCCGCCACTGTGGCCAGTGCTGCTGTTTGCACTGTCCGTTTCCAAGCTATATTTATGATCACCTACAATCAGGCCAGCCTCTATGTAATATCTATAGATCTGGAAGTGATGTACAGCCATGCCATGCAGCCAACTGCTGCATCCTGCAGCCAGCGGCCACTTATGACATATTGCATGATGTTATTGGCCGGCTGGCAGTACACAGTGGAAGGTTTAAACATTGATGGAACCTTTGGACCAGTTTCAGACAATGGAATAGTAAAGAGTATTATTACAGATCAGACATGATGCTTTGGAACTCTTGAAAACCCAGTCATGTTCAAAGTTGACCTGCTACCATGCAGTTAGTTTGTGTGTGTGTGTGTGTGGAGTGGCATAATGGCTGGCTGGTAGCTGTATTTATTGTGTATAATACTGCATGTGCTGTGATGATCGTGCTTTTGCCTGAGCTTCTGTCTTTTTCGTTGAACCCCCAAAAAGCAGTGGTGTCTGCGTTTTTCGGTGTGTCACTGTGGGTGCATCGGTTCAGTGTGCTTGAAAAGTAAAAATAAAAATAAAAAAATGGCCTGCCAGTTAGAGACGGGAAAACTTGGAGAAGGGGGGAGAGGGGAAAAGAGATGGGAGAAAGAGGGAATGGAAAGAGGGAGTCAGGGAGGATGAAAGAGACTGGAGGTTGATGGGAGAGTGAGGAGACAGGTGTTGATATGTAAACAAAATTTACAGTATGTATTCAGATAACCTTGTTTAACACGTAATCATTCTGCTGCCAGGTTTTTTCGGCTCTAAGGTGTAGGAAATGTAAGTTTTTGTTTTTTTTTAATTTCCTGTATGAACTTTTTTGCAAGAGACCTGAGTTAAATCTACAAATATTTTTATTTCTTTCTCAATTTATCCAGAATAATCAGTATCTTTCATTGGCTGAATGTGTTTGTGCAGCATTCGTGTGGGGTGAATGCTATACCGTGTGGTATCGAGTTGTTCCCCTCGGAGATGGTAGATTAAGAGAGTCAACTCACCAGGGTCTTATGATTGGGGGCAGCACATATTGCCATACGTCTTCTGATAGGATGTATCTACTAGTGCTATCTACTCAAAGCATCACCATCGGTTCAAAGCATAAAGGAAAGTTTTGGGCCAGAAACATCATTTCCAAGCCCATTTTCTCTGTTTACATACTTTCTTATCCCACCCCTTCACATTAATGTATCTGTACATATGTAACATGTTTCAAGTAAATTTTTTAAGTATTGGGTCAAAACATGACTCAGAGCACCGAAACCCTTTCCTCCAACCTGGGCAGCCCCGTCATGGCACTGCTGATGGTTACGATCAATAATGAAGCCAATGTTTAAAGCATAAAGCACTTTAACTTCCATCCTTACACTGAAACTTAATTGACCTGTATAGTATTAACATGTTTAAAAGTTAACAAGTAAACCTGTCTTCGATAACTGACTTTCTGCATCGCTTTAAGCAGAAGAAACCTTACTGCAAAAACAAGGATTTGTGGGGAAGTTTGCTCTTGGTGGCTGACTTTCTAATTATCTCAAAGATGCTGTGTAGACCTTTATTATATCTGGTGTTATTACGTGTAATGATGGTAACCTTTGCAATGGAGCCACGTATTGTAGCTGTTATGCAAAGGGTGCAAGGCCTGTAGCATGCACTAGTTTCTCACAGCACATAAGCAGATCAACAGACCTGGGAAAAACTTGAGAGAGCTGAGAGGCATTGGACGTAAGGTGAAAATTTGTACCAGTATATCTTTGCCAGGCTGCTGACAGTCGGTTTCTGGTCGATGCTTTCGCATTAATGTGCGTGCACGTCCAAACTTACACTAGTATATGGTGCAACTTGAGGGATTAGACACCTATAGAAATATTAACATCTCATTAATTGATTTGAGAGCTCGCATAGCAAATTTCTGTCTTAGATGGCAAAATGAGATTTCAAAATTACTGCCACTTATATTGATTCCCTTGTTTTCCTTGGTTTATTTTTTTATTTTTTTTTTTCACTTTTTTTTTTCACATTGCTCCATAAGTACAATTATCAGCAGGAGAAAGATGTACACATTTGTTCCTTACAATTTTTTCCTTGGTTTTGAAAATTTTATCGTTTGAGTATGCACAGTAAGTCTTGATACAAAAATGAGATATATTACAGTGGTGGGATCATAAGCCACGTTGCACAGCAAGCCTGATAGCGTATTCTGCATAAGTACATACCTCTGAAGTGATTGACGTACATGTATCAAACTTTTCTGAATGCAACGTCGAACCAAAAGAATCTTTTTTACTTTCTTTGTAAATGAGCATTTATGTCATGGTATTAAGCCTGTATGTATTTGATAATAAAGTGCCATATCACTGCTAAGAGATTGTAGCACAGCTAACTCAAATAGTGCCCACAGTACATTAATAAGAAAAAAACTAAGAACAATTTGAATTAGTCATTATGTAATGGTTTTTCCTATTGCTTGCTATACATTCTTGCCAGATATGGATGCACCAGATGTGGTCATCTATGTAGTTCATTTTTTTAACTTTAGTGTCAAGTTAGTGAAGTGTATACCTCCCAGTGAGATATTTTGTAAATGTAACCATCAGTATGGTAGCCAAGGGAAAAGATTTTGAATGGTCAGAATTTCTGAACTAAAGAAGGAGGTTCAATGCAGTCATTTGACAGCGTGATGAAATTTAAGGAGAACCGCTGAGTTTGTAATTCAAGGCTCACAGTGTAGCAATTCCAATAAAGGCAATTTACAAAGACATGCAACAACAATCTTAGGAAAGAAAAAAATCAAATGTAAAAATTAGATGATAATCAGGCCAAGGAACCAAAATTGCTAAAATCAGTTATTGTATGCATATGCTACAGATATGTTTTCAGACTCTGTTTAAGAGTCTATTACCTTTGTAACCACAAGGAAGTCGGCAGTATGCTTAACTATTAACAATGACTACAGTGACTGCAACTGAATCATGGAAAAAGGCAAAACTGACGTAGAAAAGTGAATCGGAACGATTAATCTTACATGCAGAGGATATGTCCTTTGTTTTGAAATGGAAAACAAATGGTAAAAAAAAGGGAAAAAGAAGAGAATCATGTGGAATCAAATGTTGTGAGTTGTCATGTGACAAGTAGCTTGCAGTGTACAGTTACATTGAACTCTGTTACCATGGCAACAGAAAGATATATTAACTGAGAATTTCAATTTACTATCCATATATAAATAAGTTTTGCGAGCAGGTACCTGCTCTTTTCCACACATTCATTGTTCATTCATGCTATTATTCAAGTCTGACAATCATGAGCCACATTTGAAAGAGATATGTCTCGCTCAACATCTTTTTTTTTTTTTTTTTTTTTTTGCTTTATATATTGCTGCAGAAAACTGCATTTTTCTGTTTGGTATATACCTCAGATTCAGGTAGGTATACCAACTTGATGAGAACAAGGTCTACAGTTGTCTAGGTGGCATTTATATAATTTTATGAAATTTTCAGATCCAATAAATGAACTGGAAAAAGGAGTACGAATGCACTGTCACACGTGTATGATACTTGTAACTTTGTAATGAGGCTTAATTATTTGAGACTGCTGTGTGCCTTTCTTTTTAGCGGCCAACTGTATATCTTGGTGAAACTTTTGTAATGTTCTGATCCTTAATTCAGTTTTCAGAGAGATCTTGGGTGTCAATCACATCTACGTTTTTCAACACTTACCAGCGTCAGTTGCGTTTGTGTTTACCATTCACAGTACAGGCGAAATGAATGGAGACATTGGTTTCATGATAAAACAATTCTGGACAATAGACCGACCCCCTTGCATGTGACGTCACATCACAATGATACAGTGAAGCGCCCACCTGAAGTACTGTAAGCTATTTTAACATGTGCACATGGAATCAGTGTCATTCGATCTACGTGCGTTTTAGGATAGCCATATGTACTCTTCGTTCATTTTTCCTCGGGGAGGGCACCCTCCCTTGGTTTAATGTGACAAAAAAGGGGGGTCTATTGAGCAATGTAATTTCATCAAAGTTACAGAGATTTTGAATTCTTTAGTGCTGTGTGTGTGCATTCTAGTGTACATTTTCCTCATAACTACTGAAGTAAAATTTTCAGGTCTGTGGCAATGAACCAATCTGGAAAATGTTGCCTCTGGTATGTTCCACGAGCACAGTGATTTCTTTTCTATAGTTGTCGTTACATTTTTCACTGTAGATATTTTTCTGTCTGTCTTTCTCCCCTCCCTTTCTCCTTTCCCCTCTCCCTCCCTATATGTACAGGAATGTAGTGCTTTTAAGACCCTCTTTGTCCTAGATCAGCATCAGGTTGTGGAGTACTGAAATCTTTGTTTTACTGAAATTAGTCAGCATTAAATTTGTATCTTTTTTCTTGTGTTTCTGCGCTTCATCTCTCAAGCTTTTGCCATAAATCTAGATTCTGCAGACTTAACTTTAAAATTCAGAACATGAAGTGATTTCAACCCTGACCTATCCAAAGCATAGCCAGTTGTGTCAGTATAAGCCTAACTCAAAACATTTTTGACTCGACCAATTGGGAGGGCATTTTGTGGCTAAAAGGACGTCTTGATGCACATGCTTCCTGGAATCACGGAAGTGAAAATATCCTTGTGCATTCAGGATTTTGGTCGTCATAACCACTGCCTGTAACATGACAATTTAGATCTTCATACAGGCCTACATGTACAATGACAAAATGATGCAATTGTTTGTTTTTTTTTTAATTTCAAAAACTTCAAAAACAAAAACTTCTCAAAGTTGTATCATATTCAAAACATTTGCTTGCAGTTGAGTACTCCACATCCTTCGGTATCAGCATAAATCTTCATGCAGTGGCAGAGAAGTCAAATTTCCACAGTTTTGGTGAACGAAAATGATTGTCAGCCCTCCAGTATATTTATGTGATAGTGAGATAGAAATCTGTGCTTATGAACAGATACACAGTAAAACAAATTCCTGGCTCCCAGATCATTTGGTACAGTAGGTCAAGCCCGAAGGCTCCCAAAATCGATACTTCGTCGGCACTTTCGCAGGGGAAGTTGATATTACATGGTACATGCCCCTCCTAGACCATGTTGCATTTTAGTTTCACAAATTTTATTTGGCACCATCAGAGTCGATGTGAATGCACTTTCAATCCATTAAAAAATTGCACATACAGCCGGAAATTACAAATATTCTAGGTCCTCACACACATGATGGAATGTTTGGGTCACAAGCAAGATCCTACAAAGACTTTTCAGAAGTTCAAAACAACTAGTCTGTCACTTTTAACTTTCTATGTTTTTTTTTTTTAGCAGTTACATAGTTGTCAAATATGTGCACAGTCATTCAAACTTCATCCAATATCTCTTGAGTGCTTATAGTGCAGTCTGTTGTCAATCATATTTGTTTCAGATTTTCATTTTCATTTTGTGGTCAGTTCGTGCGGAGCTGGCAATTGTCCAGTGCCTCATTTTCCCAGAATCATTTAATTCCATATGATGCTTCCTGTTAAAAAAAGCTCTAAATTTCTGCAAGAAACTGACAGATTTACTTAAGAAATCTTCCTTAACTATTGAAATGCTACATGGAGAATCAATAGTAGCAGCCTATGTTAATTGATATTACTTTGGAATGTTTGCCGCCGTGAAGAATCCAATTTGAGTATTAATGTAGGAACACGTTTATTATCAAGACCTGCTCTGATTGGTTTCTTTAATCATTTTCTGGCCCCTTGCATCATACTGGCTGTACATCCAAAGGCAACATATTCTATTCCCATTTCTTTCACTTCTTCATTTGTATTCAGCTTTTGATGCCATATATCTACCTACAGACTACTTCATTAGGGCCAGATTCATAAGGAAGTGCAATCCCTGATATCAGCTGAAGTGCTTCATGCAAAGGTCCACCTTGCCCTTTGTTGACTCTTGTACTGATTCTGGTGCAGCTCTGCTATAGCTAGAAAAATGCCCTTCAGGTGTACAAGCCAGCTACTACGTATATTGTTGATTGCATGTATAAGAAAGTAAACACATATTCCATCTCTCTGAAGAGACATATAGGAGTGCCACAATAAATGAATCTTCAATTTTATAAAATATATTGTTTTGCCCTAGCAAGTATGTTTTGCATGTCTAGACATTTTTCCATCAAGTCGTTTGTTGCCATGGCATCAATTTTTACTATTTATTGTCTTTACATGTTCATCAATATAACAATGGCACTGCAGACAGCATGTTATATGCATGATGCATCTGAGCCAAAGTATATATA
>VJOZ01050915.1:0-10738 GCA_009801055.1 Stichopus horrens | reverse complement strand
GAGATTTCTATCCACTTTTGCAAAAAATGTAAGTTACATGACACTACTTTTCATTCTTTGCAATGTAATCATTGCATTAATCAACACAAAAAAGGATGAGTAATTTAAAAACAATATTGTTAAACAGCAGAATTGCTACTAAAGCATGTAGCTTTAGTAATGTTTGCTTTTGTAAGTATTCTAATAACTTTTATTCTGTCATTTCACTTGAAAATACACCTTGAACATTAAGGGAAGAAGGAAGACCCATTCTTATTATTAGATGCTTTCTATGGACATTCATTATACATATTCAGTAACACCCCAAACTAGATTACATAATAAATGCAAATATCAATACAGCCATGGAAAGTATTATGAATCACACAATAAAACCAGACGGAGTGTAAGAGGGGGACAGGTACTGGTGAAAAACAAGTGTACATGGGTATATGTACAGCCTTCTTAAAATGATCCATAAACATGTAGGTAAGTAGAAACTGACTCAACGGATAAAATATTACAAAAAGTGCTAACAAAACAGTTTCAAGTTTCCTTTGAGTCCCACTGCAAACTGCTTTTTGTTCGTAACTTAATTCTTCCATCAAACTAATTTCTTGCCTTTGTATGATGAACATTTACAGCAGATGCACAAAAAAGTATGTAACATTAAAACTACTTTCCCATCAGCAGACATGAGCTGGAATGTGTTGATATACACATTGCATGGAAAACCTCATCAAAACTACCATCAGTAATCAACATACATATTAAAAGCAACAAATCAGAAATAACAACTCTTTCTTTTTTCTGTGTTCTACCAGACCATTGCAAAAAGTAAAAATACATTCAACTTCAGAGCAGTGTTTCAGTTATTTGAACTAATGTAGACTGACTTTTAAAGAAAAAAACATTATGACTCCAATGATCAGATTTAATCAGAGGGAATGGCAGTCGAGAAGAACTCGGACAAACAATTGCTTTTACTGCATGTAAGTAAAACAGATTATTGGCAAAGTATGAGGTTGTTGAATCAAATGAATAATAATTAAACGTGAACTTAAATTAGAGAAGGAAAAAGAAACTGGGATGAAGAAACTGTGCTAAAGAATAGAGAATAAAAGAAAAAACACAAATGCAAAATGTGATGATTACAGCAAGCAAGTCTAGTTGAGGTTTGAAGGTTGGTCCATCTCCTGGGAATGATGAATCAGATTAAAACTATATCACTGCAATGCATGTTAACAAATTGTTACTTTTGTTAGACAAACACTTTGGGAAGAATCACTTCAATGAATGCTAATCAAATGGTTAATTCCACACAAGACGAACAGTTTGGGTGTCACTGATCCTAATAAAGAACTGCTACATATCAATAACATTAAGATAGTATATTCAACACTACACACATACTAATCACAAAAACTTGTGATGCTTCAGAAAAATAAATTTCCATCTCTTTGCATAAATTTTCTTACTTTTGTTACCATAGCACCCTGTCTGCCTCTGGTAAAGACAGCTAAAATATTCTCTTCAAATATTACATGCTTTGGCAGATAATCACAACACAAAGACAATCACATAACAGTAGTTGACTACATAGTACACTGACCAAGTCCATATCTGTCATTAAACCTGCATCTCACCAGCTGTATCTTACCGATTTAGACCGAACAACACAGTTCATGCCAGTTGCTTTCATGCTCAATTTTAAGTGTGGGCATTATATACAACCAAGTACAACAGTTTGGACTCCCAACCTGAAAGATTGGAGGTACTACCAATTCACTTGACATAATGAAATAAATCTACATCTTTAAACAAAAATTTCATTTTCATGTGTCAATGGCAAGATTCTCACTAACATTCTTGTAATTAAATCAGTATTATTCCTCCACAGTTACTCATTTCATTTCTTCATCATGTTTCTTTCCCTACACACCAGCTTTTAATCATGTTACAAGGAACTGCTGTTGTGCACATTTGTACACCTTGAAATAAATTTTGCCCCCCCCCCTCCTCCTTCAAGTAATGTCCCTTCTCTTCTGCTTTGACATCAAAGTCTGCAAATAAAGTGGATTTTCACAGTACTTTCAATTCCAAAAGCAACATTTGGTAACTACAGAATTTACATTTCAGTGTCTTTTTTGGATTGTTTAAAGTATTTTTTATCTAAAGTCCAGAAATTTTGATTTTATTGGGAGAAGATGAGAGAGGAAACCCACTGAGGAGGTCAACTGTTACAAAACTCTTATCAAAGAAGAAGTCACCTTTGACAGCAACCAGAACTGAAGTTGATAGGACATTCAGAAGTGATTGAGAGGGACGTATATGCTGCATCCTGTAGGTATGCATGATTGCTAACTGTAGGTCTGAGACATCAAGAAAAAATGGAATGAAAACAATATTTCTATCAATCAGGGATATTGTTGTAAAAACTTTAACAATCCTGGCAGACCTTTGAGGCAATGGAAGTGTGAGGCACATCGATGGCTGACTTCAAGGGGGACTCCAACAGATTTAGAAAGTGAATTTTGCAGTGCCACTATTTAACTTCTCTTTAGTTTCTCTACCCTGTTAAAGCATACAGAGTGAGAACTTTCTTATACTGTAGGATATCTGTTTCATTTTTGTTTTCAATTCTACTGTACATGTACTATGACTTTTATAGCCAGACCAGCAAATGACATTAGATGTCAGATAGATCAGTCTTGATTACCATGGTTACTACTCTTGTACATAACTAATTTTAAACAAAATATCAAATCATGAGTTACATGACTGTGCTATTTGGTTAGTTAACATGAATATGTATCCACTCTTGAATACATTGAATGCCATTTTTATGAGATGATTGCTTATTGCAGCAAACTTATGGAAGTCATCCTTATCAATACTGATTAAACAACTTTCAATTCTACATGAAAGTTTATTCTTAGAACCCCCAAAAACATAATTATCAAAACAACAGGAATAATGGAAATCTTTCGATTTCATGCTCAGTGACAGTTTCTCACCAAAATAAAGCCAGAAAAATGATAAACAGGAAACTATAGACCCAAATACTCAACAGTGCAGCAAAAAGTTCACTGTTTAATTCAGGTCTTCTTGCACAAAAAAAAAAAAACCTCTAAATGTGATTTCAAATGATGATAACCCATGATAATAACCCCTACAGTACCACTCTACATTATCAAGTACTCTAAGCAACAGTGAAAGGTTCCTTCTTCAGTCTTAACACTAAATACTCAAACTTTGCAACAACTTTCTCAGCATTTTTTGTAACTTTAAATCTTTTTGCATCAATTTTCGTCCATTAATTTTTTCTCCTTGTGAGTGAAGCCATGTTGTTGACATTCACCTGAATGATCAAGGAAACAAAGCATTTACAGATCACACTTTTTTTCTTCTCCATGAAAATATAGATGATTCTCTACTTTCCTCATCCTCTTCATCATCACGCAGCAGGAAGCTGATCTTTGATAGACTGTGGTACCCGTGACAGATAAAACTCGTGGCTCCTATACGCAGCTATCACTCCTCCCATGTTACGGTGTTTCACTTCCTTGTGGTACTGATAAAGGTTTCCATGAACGTCTGTCAGTTTACCTGGGGGAAACAAACAGATAAGACAAAATGACTTAGAAGTAATTCCTTTCCAGCATTAAAAACATTTACAGTTGAGTGTAACAGTAATCCTTCAAGGGTAGTGTTCTTCCATGAAGTTAACTTTGCACTGGCACATAAAAGACAGGCAATATGATAGAATATGTTCATACAATACTTAAGGTGTGTATTATTGACCATGTATTATCTGCTAAATAAAACACAGTCAATTTTAGAGTAAAATCACTGTTGGGTGAATACAATAAAAATGTAGATTGACAGAGTTTTGTCGTCTGCTATCATACACAAAGCAAGGTTGGTATTTTGACCATCATGTACCAATATTGTTGACACGGTGTGAATCTTGTTCACATTTTCTCTGGGTTTGATTTCAAGCAAATACAAAAAATGTGGTTATTTACAAAAAAAATTTCCTTTCAATTATGTCTTTTTTATCAATGTTTTGTATGTATGAACAAGGTAAATGAACTTTGGACCTGTGTATTAACTGCAGGATAATGCACTCTCAAAGTTAATGCTATTGCTGGATGCACTCAGGCTGCACCTTCATGTATGGCTTGCGTTAACCCATGATTGTGCATTATCCTACCATTAATACATGGTCCAGCATTGATTAACCTTTCACTAATACATTGATATCTTTAATTGTTCTATTTGGAAGTGGAAGGATCAGAAGAAGAAAATATACTTTCAATTCTGGCTGCTTGAAGAAAAGAGACAGGCTTCTACTGTACCTGTCCTTAGAAAAAAGAAGAGCAAACCAGAATGCACAAATGCATTGTAGGTTTGATGATTTTACTAGGAACCTTTTCATGAATCTGACATACTACAGTGTAAGAGTAATAAAAGTGCACAATGCTTGGTTACTGTAATATTACAGTTATTTATCATATCACCAACTGAGAAGTACAATGACATCTGCTGTCCTAAGTTGGTGACTGATGCTATACAGTAGGAATTCATCTGCACATGCAAAGCTGCATAGTACAGGGATATAGCCAAAATCGTGGCTACATCCCAAACATCAAATATGTGCAAGCTTTCCTTCCTGAGAAATTGTGTTTACGAAGTTATCATGACTCGACCCCTGTTGATGTCAAATGACCTTTTACCTCCATAAAAAACAACAGCCAAATTTGTACTTTATAAGAAACTTCTGCACACCAAAACCAGAAAGCCAGGTCTCTTTGTGATTCCTTGCCATGTGGATACACTGTAACAACCATGAGTCACCTACGCCACAAGCACAGTGCTTGAAAATTGAAGAAATTACAGATGGCTATCCAAAGGACAGTTTATAAAATCTGCCAGTGTCCTGTACCAAACTGGAAATTTTGTATCTGAAACAATTTTCAACAATGTCTTGTTGATTGGCAAATTTATGAAACAGCCAAATGGTGCTTATTGTTACCTTCTCTTTAGCCCAAGTCGTCTTTTCTTTGTCTGTCTCACATGTTTCTCTTTGGGGGCTCAACACCTTTCAAAAACTGTCAGGCTCTGAGACAAAAACCTCAACTGTGGGTGTCAGTCAGTTTATATGGTCTTTAGCTTTGGTGACCCCCACATGACCTTTGACCACCACCAAAAACACCACTTTGACAAACACGAAAAAAGGGTGATCATCTACTCAACATGGGCAATGCACACACTAAATATGAGATTCCCCACAATTACCCTTCCTTAGATATGATGTTTTGAAGGTTTTTACAGTTTGACCTCTAGTGACCTCAAATGACCTTTGTTCCGCACCAAAATCAATAGGGGTCATCTAATCAATATAGCCAACCCTCACATTTACTATGAGAATATTCACAGTTACCTCCTTTGAGATATTGTGTTGACAAAAGACAGCCAAAAGACCTGCAAAAGTTTCTCCTCTTGAAATACCATGTTTACAAATCTATCACTATATGATGCCAAATGACCTTTGATCTCCACCAAAAACAATAGGCTTCTTGCAACCAATAAGGTACACCACATATGAAATATGAGATCTGTACAAACTTCCTTTCTTGAGATATCATGTTTACAAGGTGGGCATCACAAACATACATCACCAAGATGATTACAAAGGTTATGATTTCATCAAAACTAAAAAGGGCAAATACAAAACCTCTAGAATATGAGGTTACATTATATGTGTGCTCTTCATATTTTCTTCTATATGAGTTCAATGGCTGTAATTGCTTAAAATCTTGACCCACAGAACTCCACAGTTGAACACCACCACTTACAATTTGATTCTCTTGTAATTTGCTCTACAAGAATCAGGGTGAATAAGCATTGGTTGAAGTGTATGGGCATGTACTGAATCTACCCTTTAGCTCTACCAAGGAGCTTCATTTTATATAACAGTAATTTACAAATACAGGCATTGTCTTACCTCCCATAGCATTCAGCAGAGCCTGTGGGGCACAAGTGTCCCACTTCTTACAGCCAGGACTAGCAAATATGTAGGCACTAGCACGACCTTCTAATAGAAGTAAGACCTACAATGGAAATACAAAAGATAAAAGAACAGACACAAGATGAAAATCATACCTAATCAGGACATCTAAAGCTGAGTGGTATAGTTCAAAGTACAAAATTATTCATTCTTAATTAATATTATGCACCTTCCAAAAGACAATTACAGATGAACATATTTTTTTAATACCTAGTGAACTGAATATCATGTAATTCATTGTGAAAAGATAATTCAATAATCAAAACAAGTAGAGATTACTCCTAGAAGTAGCTGTGATCACTACTAATCATAATTTCATGGAAATAATCACTTAACAACTGAACGGTTGACATATCTTTATCATAAATTGACCAATGCAAACCAAAAGACACTTTGCTGCAAGAGTTAAGAAACACTTCTGAAATAGATCTGCCAGTGCCATTAATGATCACTCAGTAAATGCACGGACTGCAGATATCTGTAGCCTGGCTAATTGTCATATTCTAGTCAAAGGGAGCTCAGACTTTGAAATAAAAATCGAAGTAGCTTGACACATAGAGAAACTTGAACCTACATTGAATATCCAGTTACACCAACATGGATCATCCCTCTTACTTAACATGTTTTGATGTATTTTGTATTCCGTTATTCTTAAGTTCTCACACTTTCGTTGTTTTGTATTATATTTCACCCTCTCATGAGTAAGATGTGAGCATTCCAAACCAATTGTGTTATTAAACATGCATTTTGAGAACTGTTTTAATTTGGTCCTTTGTATGGTTCTACAACTGATAAACTCTTCTGAACTTCAATCTATGCCTATTTTTTAATTTTTCTACCTGATTCCCCTTCCACCTGAACATTTAATTGAACTATTTTGTTATTTTTCTCATTCCGGCTCCATTTTTTCCCACTCAACCCATGACTGTATTGTTATTTTCAGACCTCAGTCTGCTTTTGTCCTAAACACTCAATTTGGACTATTTTGTTACTTTTCTCAGCCTGGCTCTATCTTCCCACATGACCTATGACTCTATTATTATTTTCTTACGTAAGTCCACTTTTCTGCTCCATATTACCACACACATTACGAATACCTTGTTCTTTTCTTACCTTATGGCCTGCTCCACCTACTCTGAGAACCTCATCTGGTTGCATCGCATCTATCGTCTCCTGGACTGCCTCTGTTCCATGAGATCGTGTGGTGGTGATCACCCTCTTGCCATCAGCTAGGTCCTTGTGTTCACATCCAAAGCACCCAACACCAACAATTCCCCACATAGTTCTCCCCATTGTGGCCCCAGGACCAGCCTGGTAGTTGTAGTACGGTTGATGTATCACACCACCAACAGCCTTACCATTGACAGCAACTCCAATTAAGACAGTTACATGATCCAGGAAGCCTGTGAAGTTTTGAAGATATATTTTAAATACTTCTATGACAGTTGCAGAATGTCCATAATCTGTTATGTAAGATTGTGAGACAAAATAACCAGAACAAACAAATGAAGCTTTAATAAATTATTGATCAGGCAGGTACGTGTATTACCCCAAACAAGAAGACTGTAGTTAAAATGAGGAAACAAGTGCAAATTACGAAAAATTAAAAGTGCATCCCTGGACAGAAAATCCTTAAGTCTACTGACAATACCATTTGTTTAGAAACTTTTTTTCTAACCTCAGAGAGATGTTCCTTCCAATTTAAATTTTCATCTATTGTGATTTCTAAAAATTTTTTGCATGCTGGTAAAACAGTAATAATATGACCACTGAGAAATGTAGTAATTTGACTGAGTCGGTAATGTGGACAGTAAACTGTCAGTAACTACACAAATACCAGAAACTAAATGACTACAAGCAGCAGTAGCTGCTGCTCTTAACTCCCTGAAGTTCAAATGGAAGTATATGTTATGGTATTTTATGAGTGATATCAAAAGGATAGATTTATAACAAAATATAAGCATGGACTCAGTTTGGACTGTACTACCTTGATTCAAGCATTAACCTAAGCTGGTTGTCTTTCAGACAACCTTGTTACAAACTTTGGTTGTTCTGCAGGAAATTTAAGCATTTCAGACATCAGGACTAACCTTCCTGACAGTTGAAATATTATGTTTACAAGGTACACATCACAAACATACATACACACATGTACATGACCACAACTACAAAGGTGTCGATTATCATCAAAAACAAAAACTGAAGATCCAAAATGATCTTATCCTTCTTGTTTTTCCAAACACACACAATCACTTCAAATACCTTGAGTGTATTCTGTGGTTCCATCAACGGGATCCACCCATATACACACCTGTAAGGAAAATAAGAAACAAATGCATGGTCATTATCAATAATGCTGCTTTAATCACTACAGTAAGGTGTACAGATGCAAACTGAATCACCAACTGCTTTGAATTGGTTACTACTCTGAATCGGCAATTCAAACTCTCTACATATGTAATGCAATGCTGCAAGTCTTTCCTTAAACCTAAAGTACAGAATCAATGCACATAATAAACTTATAGTTAACCTTGCATGAAACTGAACTATGTCTTCAAACTACACCTGATTTTTCATACCACATCTGTGAGCTCTACATTAAGAAGGATCCTGTGCAGAACAATCAGGATTAGTTTAGGTTTTTCATAAATCCATTCACTTTCTAATTTCCCACCCTAACTCCATGCTCCTAAAACCACAAAGTACATACAGATGTGGTACAACACCTCTGAATTTGCATTACTTACATTCTAAACAAAATACTGTAGGAACTCTCTGCTTGTATGAAATATACCATACTAACTTGCCAAGATCTTTCTGCCTCCCCGCAACATACTGGCGTGGGTATTCACAAGTAACTATACTTCCCCTTGCTTCATAATTCCCACAGTTTCCTGGTGTGGGAATTCACGAGTGACTACACTTACCCATTGCCTCACTACTACATCATTTAACCCTATGCTCAAATCGTCCTCGAAACTAATTCTAGCACCGTGCCCTCTAAGGCCTACCTCACCCTCCTTCGCCTTTTGCTTGAGTGCTTCAAAACGTTTCGGAAAAGCTCCGCTGTTTTTTTCCCTTGCACAAAGGTGGCTGACTGGGAAAACCTTGAGTATTCTTGTTTTTTTGTTTCCAATTCTTTTGTCCATTCTAGCTTGGAATATTTATCAAATTTTGCTCTTGCTTCTCGGAGAAATTTGTGTTTAAATATTTCATTTTGTGCAGCGTGTCTAGGACTGATATCCTATCGTGCCGTGGTGCTAGAATTAGTTTTGAGGAAGATTTGAGCATAAGTGTCAAATGATGCATTGGTGAGGTAAGGCAAAGTATATGTCTACGATGTGAATTGCGTACATTTGGCCTTGCTCTAAATGTCCTTAAAATCCATTCTGGCACTGCTCATTCTAAAGGCTTGTCCGTCCTTGATGGACTGAGCGGTGCTAGAATTGGTTTTGAGGACACTTTGAGCATATGGTCAAATGCATGCATTAGTGAGGCAAGGGGTAAGTATATGTCTACGATGTGAATGGATTGAGCGGGAAGGATAGCACAAAACAACTTGTCACCAGTGCAAGTCAGAACTAGAAATTTCAGGAATGGTAATGCCAAGACTTTAGTTACAATTGTGATTGAACACTCTACCAAACTTCTCAACATGGATTTGATTTGACGTACATGTACGCTGCCAAAATTATTTCCTGTGAGGGATACTAGTCGAGATACAACGTGATCATTGTTGTGCATATATGTTCAGATAACCATAGATAGTCTGTAGTCTCATTTGCATTGTGCTGCTATGTGCCATCATATCCACCAAGTTATATTGGCTAACAAGTGTCAAATTCATTGAAAATTGTCATTGCTGCTAATGTTGCCCTACTGATAATTCTACTTCAGAATTTTCCGTCTCTGTTCCCTCGGTTCCAAGGCTGCATCATAGCTGCATGTGATTTTGTTCAGTTATTGAAATATTAAGTAGGAGCGCAGCTTTCAGTTGACTTGCCCGAGTTGAGGTCTTGGACTCCCTTGGAGCTTTGATGCATAAATCAGTTGATACTGGTGTGAGAAAATAATGACACTATCTGTCCTATAGGTAAGCCCAATTTATTTGTGGCACACTGAGATGTTGCAGAAATAGCTCTGAAATTATTCAGCAAACACAATGTTTTCCTGATTATTACAATACGTATCAATTGCCATTAACTGCAGTGTAATAATTGTTTCATGGGTGAATTTGTGATGCATTCACATTTCTTCAATGACATGTATGTATTCCCACTGACATTCCTCAAACATTACCAGCTCAATTTAACATGAAACTAGCTGGCTGTACTGTGCATGCATACTACCATATACTGTATTGCAAATGTGCCGATGGATCAATAAAGCTTCAATGTATAATAGCAATTCAATAAATCTTTCATACCTTGATTACATTTCAAGAAGGACAACATGTGACCATTGCAATACATATGGAACTTATGTCACTGATGGCTGAACACACACAAAAAAAAAAAAAACTTTGTACATCACCTTAAGATCCACAATGAATGGTGGATTTCCCATTCTCTGTGGTAATTTCCCTGGCTAATGCTCAATACAGTATCTGAATAGAAAAGCTACAATCTTGGACAAAATTGTTGGGACACTTTGTCGTATGTTGCAAATATAATACTGAATTTTAGG
>VJOZ01050904.1:0-15327 GCA_009801055.1 Stichopus horrens | reverse complement strand
CCCCCCCCCCGCCTTGATGGAAACCCTTTTCAAGTGTCATTTACTAACACACGTGAGAGATTGAAAATGCCTCGAAAGATACTAAGAATGGATGTGGCATTGAAGTACACCTAAGTGAGCATTGAACAAGCTTCAAAAGCAGCGCACCTAAAACAGGATCCTCCCACCTCCAACAAATACTGTGACATAAAGTAGTATTATCACAAACACAATGCAACCCTTTGAAAGCCTATACTTTTCAGACTAATTCACAAGTACCATTAATTGAGCTTTTCCCTGCCTGCTCATGGCCTGTTATGAGAAGAGAATGTTGTGTAAATGTTATCCTAAATATTCAGCTGGAATTACTCATACATAATTGGAGCGAATGTAAACCATGGTAGAATTAATAAATTGAACACACTTTCATTCATTGGTATTAAACTCCACAGGGTGCACACATTGTAACGGTATTTACGGTATTTATGATTCTGAGCAATGTTACCATACAGTATAATAAACTTCTCTGGCTGATGCTGGCTGTTGAAATCATTGATGTAAAACAGTAAATTGAAGTAATGACATATTTGAAATATTCAGATGGTTTTATTAGACCTGCTAGCACTGGCACTTCAAATGAAACCATATTAAACATGTTTCCTTTATTACTGGCACAATAAATATCTTGAATTCTCTCATGAGAGAGTAGCACATCCAATAATGTGGCTAATCTTGGGGACCAGTGTGCAAATAGCTGTCATTTATTCTCTACAAGGAAGAGGTACAAATTCCTTCCAACACAGTTAACTGAAATACAACAAGGCCATAATGAAAGGTCATGCATACTAACTCTGTCAGACAGATTTGATTACAATTGGCAACACTATTGGGTAGTGCTTCCTTTACCTACACTTCATGCTCATATTGAAGGATTAAAAGAACTTTACAAGATGCCTCTGGCACCCAATGTCAAAGTTTAAGGAGAGTTCAGGAATTAACTAGTACACTGTCTGAACACTACTTCAGTGACTACCATACTACACACTGAGTGTAAAATTATTTTCACTTAGCAATAAACCAGTTTAAAGAGCAGTCAGGAACGAACAGCAAGCATGTGCATCAAACAATACAGCATACAGTCGTGGCAATAACAGCAACAGAACAATGTTAGTCTTTGTGTTTATGAGAACAACACATCAGAAACAGCTTATAACAACAGCAAATAATGACAGCAATTCAATCTAAGAAACAGTACATAGGAATTTACCAAATACAGAACAGAAATCAGTACAGAAAACATTAATAGTACACATTTACAATGCATTGGATTCATGAAAAAACAACTTTATGTTCACAGAGCCACCGAATCATCATCACCATCTTATGAAAGAGCTTACTCTGACGTGGTCATAAGATCAGAGTGATGATAAATGTTGCTGATTAAAGTACAGTAACAACACTATCCCATTATGATGCTCATGAAATAAGAGAAAAATGTTTTGTAATTTTGTCAGCACCTAACAACAACAATGTGTCTACAAAGGAAGCAATAAGAACCTCACATGCCACCTGGTCTGGATATATCCTGATACTGGCCTGGGATTTGCTTCCTACAACTACTGCACCTATTACTAGTGAAGACTTGGTGGTCTAGCATTAGACACAACCTCTACCTATGTAACCTTTTCTAATTCACATTAGCACATTAAGTTTAGTTGGTTGTTCTGCCTGATTCATGATCAATTGCTGACATTATTTCTCAAGATATATTTACCTTCTGCTGGAATTCAATTTGTTTTTACAGATCATCATGATTTAATGATAATCATTGCAGCTGCAGTGAGTGAGGTGAAATAGTTGTAAAGAGGTCTGTGAGGAACAAAACAACTTTCCTTTTGGATTCAATTGTCTACCTGTAATATTCATCTGTGAGGATTAATCATCCCATATTAAACTGCAGTATGAACAATGGTAAAACAGATGCATTAGTAGAGAAATGCCTTTTGGTTTTGATGATTTACAGTAACCTTATTTCTTAATTTTGACACACTAAATAAAGCAAAAGCGCACATCAAATTTAGATCATTAATGTAAGAACTACAGAAGCATTGATGTGATCATCAAGAGCAATGTCAACAACAGCTGTTGATCAAGATCATAGCTAGGAAATACTTTTGTGTTCAGCAAAATTTTACTCATGAACAAACCTTGTACTTAGTGTGCTACATGGACCAAAACATAATGCATACGATATTTGTCCAAGTTCACTGACATGCTATACAGATGTTACACAATTTCCTGCCATGTTTCCCTATCTGGGATCTTGTAATTACAATGTTTCAACATAGTGACATACCGATGACCCTTCTTCACACCTGACTATGAAACAAAACAAGACGATTCTACTACTTACATTAACCTATGTACACCACACAACAGAAGTATCTTAATACACTTTGAAACATAGTAACATTGACAACATGTATGATACACATTCACATAAACTGGCTTCAACACAGACACATAATCCTGTATGACTACACAAAGAGGTGACAAATATTATTAAAATCAAACACTAGTGAAAAGTATGACTTTGATTCAAATACAGTCAAGACAAGACTTCACAGCAATTTCATTTTATTTCCACAAGGCCTGCATTGCACCTAAAATGCACTTTTTTATGCACACAGTAGAGTGCAGACTGGTTAAATATTACTGACTTTAAAAAAAAACTGTTGAACCTGAGCCACAAATTCTAGGCAGTAGTTATTCTTGTTCATCAAAGCATAACAATAGACACACAGAACAACAAGACTGCAAATGTTAAACCAATAGTCTTACTGTTGTTCAATAATGGGACCATTGTTAGACCTTGGCTTTGATTGCTTCCAAGAACTTTAAGTCTGACCTGAATAACGCAACTGATTCCAAAGAATGAGCCTGCTAAAATACCTGAAGTCACATCAGCAGTACTAAAGCAAATTTACACTACAGCATCCATACAGCTACAGGTCATGGGAGCAGACAGTTAGAGTTATATTGATGATAAACCTTGATCAATACAACCACCACGGACATGGCTGGATCATTGCAGCTGGTATACACTTCCAGTTTTAATATCCAGTTTCTATCTTCACCTGGTTCATCCTGATATTATGTGTATTACATTTAAGGGTACAGAAGTTGATGGTAACAAGAAATTCACATGTAATCTCTATCTAATGACTTCTTTAAAACTCAAAAGAAGCTGGCATCTGAGTGGAAACTTCAAACAGATGGTACTTTACAAAACATCTCTATTGTTATTGTACCTGTGTTCATTTAATACTACTGTACACGTGGAAAAAGTCAAATAATTTATAAGGTCAGCAATGGAGTGGTCTAATGTAATACTTGAAGTGTAAAATGTATATTATGTAAAACTGAATGTTATCTAAGATTATACCACAGTTAAAATGAACATGTCTCTAATAGTTTTAAACAATGCAAAGACAATATCTACGTGTAACTCATCCAACTGATTTTTATCTATGCAATTAACCTTTTCTTTCAATATCATTTGTCTAAAGTACTGAAAACGTGATGATTGTCTTTGATTTGCTTTTCCATAATTCCATGATTCCCTGCAAAGAGATTTTCAAACAATGTGAAGTGGTTCACAAGTGGAAATGCCAAAGGTGGCAGTTAAGTGATCGAGGGAGGAGTTTGTTTGGTGTGTGTGTGTGACTGATATCATTGTAAGATGATGACGTTTAATTCCACAGTGGAGCATTACTTTCAGAAAATGACCTACAGAGAAGACAAGGTGACATGAATTTATCACTTTGAGAACACTTAAATAAGTAAAGCAATCATCTCTTTCATCTCCAATAGAACATTAAATTTGTGAGGATGTAAAGAAAGATTGTCAAAAAATAATGTATCCAAAAATCAGAAGAGAATAAGGTTTCTAGTTATATTCATAGCATACACAGTATTTAAACTTTGAAACATTTTCAAAGAAGGAAACAACTGCATAATTGATGTAGAGGCAAAATTAAAAAAAATTCCAGTCAGTCAAGAACTTGTTTCTAGTATGATGTGTGCAATAACCCATTCACAAAATAATGAAATTAAAGAAGATTACATATTAAACAATTTGTGACTCAATCCTTTGTCTGTTGCAAAGTGGTGATCAAACTATGTACAGTATTCAGCTGTAAGAAATTGTTGAATGCCTAAAGGAATATAGAGAAGTAAAATATCCGTAGATAATTCTACCAGCACAAAGTGAACTTACAAATGGCTATACAAAGGTTGTATGCAATCATCAGTTCAATGACAGTTGAATCACTGGAATCATTAGTTGAATGATTAAAGTTTAATCGACACTGGACCGTGTATTAGCTGAAGGATAATGCANNGAGTGCATCCAGCCATAGCATTAATCCACCAGAGACATGTGTAACATTTCATGGAAGGTTTATGGTTTGAAGCTATACCAATGATTTCCTTCTAATCGAACTTTCATGTTTCCACCAGATACACTACACTGACTTCTGCAAGATTGACCGTGAAAGAGACTTGACATATCCTCCACGGAAAGATTTTGTTGGGTTTAATTTTGATAAAGTTTGATCATGTCATGTTGGATAAAAACTGTGTTTAATTCTAGCGGCAAATGACTGCAGCAGGCAGTTGGTCGGTAAGCCCCCACGTCTGCTTCGGTCACATTCATAGCTTAGCAAGATTGATATTCTTAAAGGGAATTGATTTTGTCTGCAAACTTTTGCCAACCTTGTAAATAAACAGAAAATGTAGCGTCTCCTCTAAACTCACAGGCCTTGCCTAGAGTATGTCCTGCATCATTTCAAGCATACAGTATTTCACCCGAGGTCTCGATTATCGCGAGCCTTGTTCCGTGACATGAAGTAACAGTATCATGAACATTAAATATTGTGAAATAATGATGATGATGATGCAAAAAAAAAAAAGCAAAAAAAAAAAAAAATAAGGAAATGGTAGGTTATGAAAGGTATCATCATTTCCCTGAAGCAACAAAAATTGAAGATGTTTCTATTATTATTCGACCATTTAATACTCACCCTTGCAAATATTTCCTCATTCATGGATGGTTTGTGCTTCTCTTCTTTCTTGACATGAAGTTTATTTACCAAGGGTTTGATTGTCATTCCCTGAGCAGACAAATAATTTAAAACATCAAAAGCAAATGAGCAGAGGTTCCTTCTAATACAATTATACAGACATCTTCAACAGCCTTTACTACTGCCAATGGAAACAGGAATAGACCCCATCAATGAGTTTATACTGCTGTCACCATGGATGTAATCTGTATTTGCTTTAATAGTTACTGATGAGTTTTAGTTCACTTTTGCAGGTAACAAGTATTTTTGTCATGGTAGATGGAAGTGCATTTGTTGTTATGAGACAGGTGAATGAGCAATTATGTAAGTAAGACATGATTCTCTCCCTATGGTTAAATACCAATAACTTCTAACCTTGAAATATTACTTGACATGAATTCTAACTGCCAACATAAAAGACCATAGAAGACATATTAATTCAAGCCTTAAAAAAGACACAAAGTTCATGTACAGCCCTGTGTAAGATACCTTGGCTCTCCACTTAATTTTCAATTCCTATTCATTGAATCCATTTGACAGATGATTTCACTACAACCACACACCTTTTGATGGGAATTTATACTAAATTAGACTTTGTCATGACAGTAATAACAAATTGCATATGAAGGCATCAGAAAATGTAAAGGCAAATCAAGCAACTAATTAAACTAAAATTATTTAAATCCTGACAGTTTCATAAATGTTGGAAATACTTAATCAGAACTTACTTGGACAAACATAGTGAACATAACAACTACGATAGTTGTTGTAAAAAATATGCTCTTGGCTTCAACTAGGTTTTCACATAACAGGGCAACAAGGGAGAAAGCGATTGCACCTCGGATGCCTCCGTAGGCCATGATAAACTTTTCTTTGCTGTTAATTCTGATCAATCTGTAACGATTAGCCAGGAAGCACTGCCATATGACACCTAGAGAGAAAAAAAATATAGACGTCAAAACAAAGAGAAAGAAGAGAAATATACATACAGGTAATGTTACAGAAACAAGTCACTTAATGGAACTGAAGACTCTTGGTGATCAGTCACAATGTATGTTATCACTTTAATATGACTTGGACAAAGTGGCTTTAAATTATAACTTCTCTGAAGATAATATCTATTAAAAGTCAAATAATTCTTGATAATGAACAAGGAGAAAGCAAGAGGTACTGTTATTGGATTTTTATATAACACCTCATTGATTCCTCTAAGTTTGATTGGAGGTCACATGTCACACGTGATTATGCACTAACATCATGATTAAGATGCTCAACTATAAATTAATATAAATTAATATGCACTAATTCACCAATTGTGAGTTAGGACATACAACCCAAAGGCTATGAATCACCAATCATTGCATTGGTTTGTACCCTCAATATATCACTACAAAATCAAGGATCATGCATTGCATAACATATGTAATAGTTACACCATAACCTCATCTCATCATACTTTGTCCAAATTTCGACGTGTTATGTCAAACAAATGATGAATGTTTTGTATTCCTTCAATAGTATGAATAACTTCATTTGCTGAAAGACTGAATGTTCTATTCAACAAGGCCAATGAGGCTGCTATGAATTTGATTCTAACAGTGAGCCAAATGAAAAAGTTTCTAGCAAAGATCCACAAAACACTATCAACAGAGATTTTACATGTTAACAACACCTCAGTTGCAGAGTATTTATTATTAACTGAAAAGAAGAAAGACAGGATGATAATATTTTCAAAGTACTCACCAATAAATCTATAAATAAGTGTAAAGAGCACAGTAAAGAAGACGAATGAAGCATTGAAATTATGACTATCTTTCTCCGTTAACGTGGAGACTCCCAGGAATATGAAGATGATGGTCTCGCTGAGGCTGCTCAACATCTTCATTGAATATTTTATAGTTGTGTGAGATTTACGAGATATGTTCCTCTCCACGTACGGTTTCATTACCATAGCACAGGTCACAATGCTATCAAAAGAATCAAAGGAATAACATCACCTACATCACACTGCATTGATAGTGAACGTTCTATTAAATACCCCCACCTCAAGATACCCCTGGAATAAAACCCCTTATGGGAGTGTTATTTAAACTGGTAATAAAAGATGGTTCTTGTGTGGTTCTTTGTCAGAGGGGGGGGAACTTGTCCAGGGGTTGTCTGGCAACCATAGAACTAAAATCTGTGGTTGGAATAGTTGACTTGGAAAAAATGACAGCAGGAAAATCACAGTATAAGGCAGTGGTACAATCCACTGTAGAAGAAATAAATATCTAACCATTGGAGCACTAGCCAATTTAACTGTGTGGTAGAACACAGTAATCAGCATGGAAACAACAGAACATTTAAACGGCTCAGAGAGAAGTGACAGGAGTAAACAAAAAGGAACTAAATGTAAACAACATGCAACTGCCATAGTAAGTTTAACATAAGCTTTATATTAACATGTTTCTTAAAGCTGGGAAATTATATTAAAAATATGACTTGAGGTCAGTTTTACCTTACACATACAGAGAAAAGTTTTGCCTTAAAAAAATATTTTCCTAATCTATGACTGCATTGAAACAAATAAGGACAGACAACAATCAGAGTCTAGGTCTCTAAAGAAGCTCTTTGCTACGATTTAACAACAGTATACATGCTTAACACCAAAAACTGTCATTAATAAAGGAAAACATGAATCTATTACTTTGATACAGCACAGTAGTATTGCATGAGGCCAACAATTTTTTTTGTTGTCCATTGATGGGAGTGCACTTGCTGAGTTGAGACAGGTAAGTGAGGAGTGATGTTAACACACTGTTACAACTAAAACTCAGATTCTTTGCCTGAAGCATGTAGAAAGGAAATAACTTACGACATGATGCTGGATAAGGATAGGAGCTCTGCAATTAAATAAGCCATGTAGCTCATCACAAAGACAAATACTGGTTCGATGACCCGGACGTGGTGTGCAAAACGACTGATGGCAGCAGTCAGGAATCCAAAGATGATACCGACAGAGATTCCACCCAAACTCACAACGAAGAATGACAGCAGCCCTTTAATAATGTCTCCCGGCAGCAAATTATTTTCTCCAATTTCATTGAAAGTTTCAAACATTCGATACAAGACCTAAATTTAAACAAAATGACAAAATGATAATGCATACATTAATTCTTTAAAACTACGATGAAGAGCCTAATTATATGCAGTCAACTCTGAATCATGAACCACCATATTCTGAGAGTAGTTACATGGAGAGCTGACAAAGATACAGTACTTACAACCAACAGAGCTTAACATTCCTTATCTTTTGTTTTCATTGACGAAACAATCACTAGAGCAAAAGAAGAGGAGTTTCCTTTGAAAGCGTTCAATCAAAGGCGTTAACAACATCCACAAATGCGTGGTGATGACCAAACTCATCTACGCAGAGATATATGCGGCTTACACTCAATTGAGATTTTAACATGTGGTAAGTGAGGAGCAATGTAAAATATTGAAAAATGAAATTAAAATATAAAATTTAAGACTATGACACTCCTCTCCATGCACTGCATTAAAAACTTCATTCACTAAACATTACCAATGCCACCCTGTCAACTTCTGGCACAAACACCCATCCTACAAAGCATTTGAATCGGTTTTTACTTTATTGCTTTATACTAGAATGCTACCATTATACTTCAGATTCACTTCATTCCTCCTACAATTGGAATTGATTCTCTTCTTTAAAGAACCATCAGAAGCTGTACTTGTGGGCTGGAATGGTGCTTTTTAAATCCAAAATTATCAACAGCAGTAGTATTTTAATTATTATTGTTACTTTTTTATTGTCTAGTAACTACAATAGTTGTCATTGTCTCTTTTATTATTGTATTTTGTTCAATATTTGCTCTCTGTCAATTCAGGAAAATGTTTCTGCTCCAGTGAATTGACGATCATATGTGTGAATCAGACAGTGATAGTAATAACAAAAAAACACTACAACCTCACCCCTGCGGAGTTGTCTCATGAATATCAAATGAGGCAGTGTCAGTACAGTGTCCAATGATGTCCCACCAGTCACTATCACATGCTTAATACAGAGAGGAGATAACATTATCATTTACTGTATGTTTGGTGACATACAGTTAATAGAGCAACCTTCAACAGCAAAGCACATATTGTACAATTCAATCTACTGTGAAGCTTTTGTTAATTTGTACAATCAGGACTAATTATTTCATGGTTTGCATTTAAATTTGGGGGTTAAAATCCTTTTTTAGTATATTCAGAGCTAAATATATATAGACCTGATTAGAAACTGAAGGTTTGTTTTCTGATATAATTTTTTTTTTATTACATTCCATGCTCTTTCAAAAGACCAACTCTTCCCCATCCCTTGCTAGAGACAAGAATCAAAGAATATTACAATTGTATCTTTTAGTCTCAAACAAGATACAAGTGTACAGCCAATCCACGACTTTGCACACCAAAGTTTGAGGCCAATTTGTCTCTAAGAATGCTGATCAGCCAAAGATACTCCCATACTACAGAACTATTCTGGAAAACCCTCCACATTGTAAACATGCTGTATAGGGAAACAATTACTTTGCATGATGATATATTTATGGCCCATACAGTATGGCACATTCTGAAGTTGGGCCCACAAATATTGAAAACTGCAAACTGCACCATTACCATATATATGACAAAACTTCCATACAGTCAAGTAAAATCTGCACAAAAAGAAGCATTTTGCATGATTTCATACAACGGTCCATTAATTGTGAACACTCTTAAGTACTGTACCACTTCCATAGTTCTAATGCAAAAAGTCCTCAACAATGTAACATACAATCTGTGAGAGAAGTGTTTTACATGATTTCATAAACTGGACCATATGTGCCCTAGCATCAACGAATTCCTAAACACCCATCCTAATGGTACCACTACCATAGTAATAATGGGACACAATGTTGAGTTAGAAGTACTACGCCATGCAATCTGTACCAGAAGAAAAAGTCTGCATGATTTCATAAATGGCCCATTTGAGACCTTAGACCGAAACAAACAGAACACTACGGGAGTACCATTGCTATAGTAGAAAAGTGACACATGTACTTAACTTACTCCCAAACAATCTGCATGAGAAGAAGCCCTTTAATTTGCATGATTTCATGAAAATGGGCTATGAATGTGCCACTTCCATAGCAGTAATTTGTTACACAACTTTCAGTTAGTGCCATACAATATGTAGCAGAAGAATTATTTTGCATAATCTTGTAACATAGTGCATAACGACATTCGATCCAAAAATCTTGAGCACACTGAAGGCATCACCATCATACTAGAAATGTCACATGACCTTAATTTATGTGTAGTACTGTGCAGTCTGTACTAGAAGAAGCATTTGGTATACTTGCAATAAATGGAGCCTAATTCCCCATGGTCCACATTTGACTTCTGAAACCAACTTTGTACACTTCCTGATGGCTTGTAACCCTAGGATCAGTTTCCCCAAAATTCAAGAAAATACATCAAACATTATTCAAGAGAGAGCATTTGAAAGCAATTGTGAACAGAAACTTTACACACAGAGTGCTGTAAAGGATCAGAGGTGCTCACACCAGTGACAAGGTGTAAGCTCAATATATCTGTTACTCTGTACTATACACTGTAGAAATACTTGTTACACTAAAGCAAATTTATGAATTAAATTGACCATTGATGGACTACCTAAGCATCTGTAACACTAAAATTTTCAGATGACCACAGGCTGCAAACATATACTGGGTCAATAACTCAGAATTTGTGATGCACTTTACACAGTCTAGCAATGAATTGGGAAGGTATGGTAGCCCAATACTAACATAATATTACTGCTTGCAACTCTCTAACATTTTGGCTTGACCTCTACCAAAACAAACCAAATTCATCTTCTCACCACAATGCATCCACATGTCAAGTGTAGTAAACTTTGTTCAGCCTTTCTGCCTTGAGATAACATGAGTTTCAGAGTTTTGCCCCCAGTTCTCCCAGATGACCGTTGACCTCCACCAAAATCAATATGACAGGCCTTCACAATATTGCAAACCTACATACCACGTTTGACTTTCAGCCGACTTTTCTAGCATCGAGTTAGGGAAACTGTCAGCAAACACACAATTACCCCCAAACACTCACACACGTCAACCTGACTGCATCTAGGATCATTTGCTGACACAATGAAACAACGGCAAGCCTGTTAATGTTAATGAATACAACTGGATGTTTCCCAATGATTGGAGTACCTGTTCATGGAGCCAAAGATAAAGAGTCAGGTCAATTCATATCTTTTACTCCCCACAACTCACTGCTATGTTACTGTAACAAAGGTCTAGTCCTCATAATGCAACACTTTACAAATTTTGTTTGCAAACGAGCAAAAACCAAGCAAGGGCTCTCAAAACTCACGATGCAAGTCAAGTGTTCTACATGAAGGATAGTTACTCTGTAGTAAACCATGACTCATGGAATGAGTGATTAAGGGAATAAGCCAAGAAGTTAAACTAATATCAAGTATTTTATTTTTCCACAAAATGAACCATTCCCCCCTCCCTCACAAGTGTTACTCTTCAGTCCCCCTCCCCCACAAAGTATTACAGTGCTATTTCCCCTATAAGGGCAAACACTACAAGAGTAATGTAGATGACTAGACCTACACTGAGATGTTTAACTAAAGATAAATAAAACTGTTTGAGAGAACCTGGCAAGTTATGTAAAACATTTGCCAAGATCATGGCAGTGCTTAGAGTTGTTAAAGCAGTCTGTGCAAAAGCTGTGTGTAATCCAACATGCTCTATGTCAAAGAAAAAGTGACATTAACATCATATAAACATTAACTTACCATGATCAATAACACACATTAAACACAATAAACTGCATACTGACAGGTGATATATGAGTCTTAGAGGTACAAAAAGAAATGTGATGTAAACATTAAAATCATGTATAGAACACTGGAAGACTGATTCTGGTGTTTTGTTTATGTAGTTGTGTGAATATTTCTATACAAAATTAAATTTGGGAGGAGGGACAATAGGGAAATGGAGGGGCAATAATTATTGAGAATAGCAACCAGACAAAGTTGCAAGAGAGAAGATATCGAAATAGTCAAGAATCTAAAACAGATCTCTTTTATATCAACTGAGGATATGTTGTAGTGACAAAGCTGTGTCTAAAATCCTCAAAGAAAGAAAAAAAGACACCCATGCTACAAAATCATGTCTAGTGTGGCTAAATGGCCAAAGTTTTTTAGGAAAATAGTCTTACAGTTGACCAAGAATTTGTCTTGAATATTTCTCACCTTTAAACTTATAATGTGTTTTGTGTAGATTGCTGAGTCTATGGGCCAGAATTTCAATCACCAAGTCAGTTTCTACCCACAATATGTGTGACATAATTTTTTTAAGGGCAACTAGCGATCTTCCTGTTAAAGCCTCACAGCTCCCTCTTGTCCTTATACAGTCCTTCTATCCATCCTCCATTAATAAGAAATGAAATTATGAGAACTGTGCAGCCTGTCTTGACAAACAATTTACATATATGTGATGTGTGCCTAAAATAACAGAATAATGAGACAGGTACTACAGTATAACTGAGGAGTGACAGTAATTACAGTAGGTGAGGTGAGGTCATGAAATTCAATGTATGTTTGACGAGCAATACTTGAAAAACTTGGTTTAGTAACAATCTGCTATATCAAACTAGAGTAATCACAGTTTCTGCGGTGACTTGCTCTGGATAAATGCTCAAAGAAATCACTACAGGGCTACTATACTGTTTGCATCTATAAAAATCACCCAGGACATAAATAATTGTGACATATGCTATATAGCAACATTCATCAACAAGCAAATTAATAATCGGTCCCAATTCCTGCACATCACCAGGTCAGTGGACTGGAAATCACAACAATACCTTTGGTCTTGAAAGCAAAAAAAAAAACTGCACAATCGTTGTCAAAACACAAGGAATGAGACCTGACCCTCAAATGATATGTAAAAAAAATGTCTCAAGCACTTCATTGGTGTAAGCGTTTTGTGTACAGTACATCATACATGCACAGTAGATTTACAGCCCTTTAAGATGTCATGCTCAAAACCAGATCATCTTTGTATACATCTACTGTAGCTGTAGCCATAGCAACACTGCAGCCAACCTAACTGATATTTTTCAACATTAACTAAGCAGTATTGCACATTTAATGAGTTTGAATTCATCTCAGGAATGTTTCCATCAAACCATAGTTGAGTAATGTTATCACTTCCTGTATCAATATTACTGATCGAATCCTTAATATATTGTCCATAAAAGAAAACATCTAGTCAGGAGTCAACCATATCTAACATACACCTCATGCATACATCAACACTACATCCACATGTATAAAATCCAGTGTATCAAAACAAAAATTCTGTCCATCAGTAATTATTTGTCTTCTTCTTCTTTTGTCACAGTCTTCATCAAAAAACAACCTCGTTTGTGATTGCAGAATTTCATTTGCCTCAAACTCCCACAGTATAACCATTAATGTCAATCATAAATGTGGCATACTCATTACTGTAATACTATCTATATCAGTGATAACTGAAGTCATGATTCTGCCCAGCCTAACTAGCTGTGCAAATGTGTATCGCTTTCAGTGTGATGTAACCACATACTGAAAGCAAATCACAGGTGGACACTTGATAGGGGCATTTTCTGTGTGTATTCTGCACTTGGAAAACAATTGAAGAGTTAGTCATCCAATTTTTGGCAGATATAATAATTAGATAAGCAGTAGCATATGTCTATCAAACTTCAATAAAACTGCAAAATCTAAAATTGAAGTGAGCTAGAATTCAGTGTAGGAAATTTAAAGTAGTTCAAAAAGAAATATGTTGCATCATTTGTGATCTATATTTGTTGCTGGGAACTATGATGATCAATATAATATTGACACATTCAAACACTGAAGTCTGAAAGATATGATTATAATATGGAGTTGGGTAAAGACCAAATAGCACTTGGTGCATCTATAGGGTGACAGATGATAGTGGAAAAGTTGTGGAAGACAGGTAAGACAGAAAAGGACTCATTAAACAAATTAAAATGAATCACATTGATTACATTTTGATGACACCCATAAGTTTGTACAGAGGCCTTTCAAAAGCAAGTAATTCTTGCTGCAAAAAGGCAATACAAAGTTTGGAGTCTCTGGAAGGCACCAGACACAATTTGTTTTATGTCCTCAGTAAATCACCTATGTTTTAACGTCAGTGGACATAACATGCAGTGAATGTGGTGTAATTCACTAACAAGGGTGGGATGGAAGACAGGGGTGGTAGGGGAGGGGGTACATTGCATCAGGGCAAAGGTTTCCAGGCATGGTTGCAATGATTATATGGAGACAGCATCGTAAATTTGTGATGCTCTTAATGTACTGATATTGAAACATGTTGATCAAAAGAAAGCATACAAAAGGATACTAAAGGCATACCACATGCTTCACTGGTTATCAAGACTCTTGGGTAAGATCATTGACAGTGTTTCCACTCAGTTCTAGAGACTTACAACCTGAGTATAAATGCTACAGTGACATACTTTTAGAGCTTCTACTCTACTCTAGGTGACATTTGATTTTAACAGTGATTTACTTCTTACTGTGTCTTATGAGATAGCAAGTGACAGCAAATTCCATTAACAGAACACAGGAAGCTATAGAGACCTCCATAAAATACGTTGTACACAAACTGCGTACTGTAGATCGAAGCCACACATGTGCTGTGTTACATGCAGAATGTTCATTTTGATTATTAGAAAGAAACATACTGCTAACAAACTGTGACACATATCAATGCCAACAAAAAGGTTTTCTATTCAAGAGTCTATGGTGTTGCAGTTAGGCAATTTCATTGGGTTGTCCATGGATGTGATTACGAACCAAAATGTGGTTGTCCATTCCAAAAGTAAATATCTCTACCAAAAAATTATGTCATTGATACAATTTATGATTTTTTTTACTAGGATGCTTAGACTCATGAACCAACTAACATTGTGACGTTTAATATGCAAACTTAATTCAAAATCTCAGCACATCATAAAATTATTCTGAATGAAATCTGAAATTTGGTATTAAAGTGATTGTGTGTGTAGGCAAAAAGGAAAAAACATTGAAATTTCATCTCCAGAATTTTGGTAAGGCTTTTAATTACACCATTCAGACAATCTGGGAAAATAA
>VJOZ01050871.1:0-11870 GCA_009801055.1 Stichopus horrens | reverse complement strand
GGTGTTTTATTTTTTTTTCTGTTTCTTTTCTTCCTTTAAGCATGCAAAACACTCAACAACATGGTCCAGTGAAAAGAATCTGAAGGAATGTCATGAATGAGGTAATTTCGTCTTAGATTCCTCAGAATATCGACAAAGATGGAGTCTTAGTAGTACAAGTCTTTGTATACTTTTAGAATAGTTGCAACACACATAGCGACTGGAGATATTGTTTTTATTTATTGTGGAAACTACTGTATTATTTGAGTAGTTTATTCGAATAAAGTGCTTCGTGTGTGAATATACAAATAACAAATGTTTACAAACAATTTTGGCATATGTTAAGCTCTGTTTGAATGCAATTAATTGCAGTCAACGTTTATGAGTTAACGGTGTATAAACGTGTGTATAGATCTGTTCGTCACTGACGTAACTGGCGTAAGATAATATTACTGTAGATTATTTGCCTGTCAAAATACAAATGTTTTCTTTGCGAAATTAATACAAAATACAGTACCTGTCTTCCAAGGCTTAATGTGCCCTTCGCAAGTTTGTTATGGAAAGTGTGTTTAACATACGCCTATTTAGACTTGTAATTCTAAAATGTAAATCGGAAGCTTCAACTGTGTTTGATAATTAGCTTCAAATAGTCAGTCCAACATCTTTGCCGACCTCACTGACTCCTACCTCTCAAAATGTGAAATTGTTTCATAATTCATTCATTGATACACGATCCCTGGAGTGTATTTTAAATTTTTTAATGCCTTGAGAACAAGTGCCCACTTGCGAGAAAACACTGCATGTTACTTGGAAACTGGCTGACATAGTCGTGGCATGAACATTTTGGATAGTTCAAATTTTGTGAGTATTACGTCAAGATGCATGGCTAAACTGTGACGAACACAATTAACGACGTCTTTACTGTAAATCACACTGTGATTCCATGAAAATGCATAAAAAAGTAATCAAAAAGTAAGTCGTCTCTTTCCTTTTAGTTAACTATCTCAGCTCGATCAGTAGTCTCGGAGGACGACTATTCAGTGTCAAGGTGAGCGTCAACTCTCCAAGTCTCCGCTCAACTCTCACATCATAGATGTTACCTCTAAATAACCACGTTAATAATCGAATTGTCAAGTTCACAGTGGCCCGCATAACACCAACTGAAGGCATTTTGAACAGCGGGTTATAGACATACGACTCATTTGGTCTTATATACCTGGGTATTTGTTTGATATGACAAAATTAGTGAGTGATAAAATGCAACAGAACTATGTGAACTTTGAACATGNNTCCCCATTTTGGTGAGCAAGGTGAGAAAAAGTCTCACTTTAGACATAAAACGTTCCTTGTGAATGACATTTGCATTAAGCTCGAAAACGTCATCCATATGTACACATATAAATATTAATGGACAATAGCGATACATTTTTTTCTTCTGTTTTTTTGCAGCCGTCAATTTCTTAATTTCCTTTCTCATGAAGTTATCTGTGGTAAAGTATTTCCCATGACACACTGGAACGTGAAAGACATGGTCATTCCCATAGTAACTCGCCAAATTTTACAAATGACCTATAATGCCATTTCATTGGAATATTAAAACCAATCGAAAATATGAAAGGGATGTATGAATTTTACGACAAAGTGAGATGGAAATACTTCATGTTCACGAAAGATACTTCGTGTTTGTGATCATATTTTGATTCGTTAAACAACTAATGAATAGAAGTGTTAAAGTTAGTGCAAGAAAGGATAGTGAAAATTGGGTTTGTTCGTCGTAAATAGTGTACGTGATTCAATAGTTCCCCATTTAGGGACTGTTCCAATTTTTGCTCAGATCTTTACGTCAAGATTACACATCGGTCTCCCATGGTTTCATGAGTGGGCGGGCGTACACATGATAGAGACGTCGATATTCATATTGCACTTTGTCCGTTTGTCGCCAATAACGTTTGGCATTAGAGCAACTTTGTTGTGACTTTCAATCTGTCTGTAAATTGAAAGTTCAAAGTTCTGTTTACAATATGGTAAGTATACCATGGAATAACTCAATGTGCCAGACATACTGAGGCTAGTAAATATCGGTATGTTTTACATTACAATTGATTTGTTTCTGATCACTTAAAGGTAGGTTGATGGTAGAAGTATAATACAGACTATAACTTGCATTCCATCGCGTTAATGCGTATTCTGCATAGGGAATTAAGAACATTTTCCGATATTTGCGATTCACTATACAATTTGAAGAATTTACCTGTTCATCATGGCGTGGCGTTATCTCAGATGTAATGTGGAAGTTTTGAACGAAGCTACCTGCAAAAGTCGAAGAACGTCTAATTCACAAAGTGGGGAATCCAACGCTTAGGCCTAGGTAAAATTACTTGTATTACAAAGAATACTAACCGTTGCATTTTGAAAGTTTTAGTTTGCGATGATCTAACAGACGTTTGTCGTTCATTTTCAGTTTCTTATTTTCACTAGTGGTCCAGGTTGACATTACATTGTTAACAATGCAAATCTAGGGTCAATTACATACCAACCNNGGATATTATGTTTGGAATATATCGTACTTCCTTTTTTATCTTTGTTCTTTTTCTGACGACAGGTCACACTAACACATTCAAGCAAAGAACACCAGCACATTTCAAAGCATCTCTATCCGTTCTAATGTACATATCCATGTATAAATAGGATAGTTTTCTTTTTTCCTGATGTGTTTTATCCTAGCTAGTTTCTTTTTATTCTTTTCACTGTAGCTGCCGCAGATTTTACATTGTCTGAGGAAGATAAGGCGTTACATATTATTGCCAATTATCATTGCTGCTTTGGGCCGAATTTTAAAACGAAAACCCATTAGGGCCACATTTATTAATAAATAGTAATTACAATACAGTACCTAACAATTGCGAAATAATCATTTGTAAAAAGCGAATTAATCATTCATACGGAACTACCGTAATCCGCTGTAAAACTAACTTGACTTAATTCCTATCTCTAGTAGACTTTGCTGTCGCGGTCAACTTCCTCGTTCAGATGAAGCAAAAGATTCCTGCTGATAAGAATTTTCACTGCTTGAGTCACAGCTTCAAATTCCAAATTCATGTCAAATTCCTCCAGGTCACTAATAGATCATGGGGTAAGAGTTGAATCGATCATGCATTTTAAATGCTTCTTGGTGACTAGACTTCAGAGTCCATCCATATCCATTAGTTAACAAATTAATTAATATTGAGTTAAGCTACTTGAATTGATGAAATGTTAACGATTATTATCCACTTATTGTTGCCTACGCCAGAATAAAATTATACTAATGTTTAAAGTGAGTATCATGGTATCATGCATGAACCACGTTTTGTTGGGTCCATGTAATCCGAACACTGAAGACTTACAAATATGTGCTTTACAATAAGTCTCTCTATAAGATGCCCAGTTTATTCCTGAAGTTCGGTTGTCAGAATGTGACTTGCAAATTGAGTTTAACATCCTCCGAGATTTTTGACACAACAAACAACACAAGAAAAGTTAAATAAATATGGAAACAATTCTAATTGCATGCAACACTCCCTGTAATCTCACTCGTGAAGGAAAGATAAAAATTAGACATCTGTCGAGACTTTCCATCATAAATGATTTGAATATACTTTTTCAAGACCCAACATGGTTGATCAATTTCAACAATAAGACTTGGAATTACCTTGAGACTTAAACATTAAGCAACTGTACTTTTTCTCTAACTGTTTGACACGCTTTCCTCAGCCTGGTCGATTCGGGATCGGAAGATCACGTACCCTGGAGATGACCATTGCTCGACTACGAAACCAGAATGAAACTTTACGAAAAGTGGCAGGCTGTAGAAAGGACAATGTAACATCGTCGAATATTTGTCATACCATTAACCATGACATATGAATCTTGACGTCTTTATGACTTTACATAAACCCATACCATGCAACATATTAAAAAAAAAATATCGGTGATTCACTATGTGCATATAAATCGGTAAGATGTCTTTCCCACGATCATAAACTTCTTAGAGTTTGAGGGTCAATGCATCAATGCACATATACCGTCAACATGTCAGGAGACATGCCGGTGAATGGTTTAAAAGGGGATGGAATCTGCAGAAGAACAGGGACAACATATTTATTTAACGCAGAAGGCATTAACGAGACTCCTCCCAGAACAACCAATCAAAGCCTTGGATATAAATGATGCCATCATAGATTCTGAAAACAATATTCCTGTATTCTTTCCGACCCTAGCACTGAATCAACAATAAATACATAAATGAGAAAAATATTAGTTGTCAATGCCACGGTTATTGCAAAAAGTTACTGGTAGCTTTGCTCTCCTGCAAGTTCACCCCAAACAGTTCGCCACAGTCGTTTGCCGTCTTGAAAGTTTACGCCAAGTGTAAGTCGGCTAAGTTAACAGTTGGCTAACTAAAAGTAACTGGCATCAAATGTAATTATGGTAGTTTCCAGCTACAATTTTCACGATAGCAAAACGTTTTAACGATAACAAAGTATTAGCCTTAGTGCTGAAGACCCGGGGTTTCAGACGGGGGAATTCTCGTAAATCTTTGAATTTGTTATCAAGTGAAATGTTAAATGTAATTTCAAATTGTTGATAAGCAATTGTGTTGGACTTATCATGTGTGTTATTAAGTGTTCAACATTAACGTGTTCAGTTTTAATATAGGGCATAACAGTATATCAATTCCAAGTGTCGCTCATGTAATGATAGTATTAAAATTGTTATTCAGGTATTTCTTTTACTATTTCTTGCACGGTTCCATACATCACGTTTTGGGGTCTAAGAGTACCACCGTTAAGGTTTCAGGGATATAAAATGTGTACATTGTATTTTATCATGTTCTCGCACCATGCGCAATGGAATTTGTTTGTTCTGTAATTGTAAAGAAAGCTGCTTCGCATAAGATCGGACAAATATTGAATATTGTCACAAATTTGTTATCGAAATATTTGATTTTTTTCTTAGGGTTTTCATTTCGGTTGAATAGATTGTACAAAAGAACAGCAGTTGGTCCCGTCCTCTATTGCACGAAAAAAAAATGTGACATCTAATCTGGCGTTTCCCTTAAACATGTCAGGTCGGATGCTGCGTCGCTTCGATACGTTAGATAGTGTTTAACCGAATAACCGCAAATCTTCCACTTTTAATTAAGAGCCTTACATGGGACATTATTGTGTAATAAGTGTAATTCTGTGGTTTACAATTGTGTATGGACTGCCCGACGGTGGATATTCTGGACCACACAAAAAGTGTTTTCAGAGGCAGGCAGAGAGGAAGACACAAGGTTCATGGAGAGATAGAACAGTTTGATTGGTCGATTAAATACAGTATGTAATGTATTTCGTTGATTAGACTTACACACATAAATTAGATAAACCAAGTGGTACACATTTAGGCTACATGACGTTGTCGACACGGAGAATCAAGCAGAGATCTTTAGCCGGTGACTAAAGTGTCGACTGTTGGAACTACTCCGAACCACTGAGAGTCACGGGATACGTTATGACGCAAACCAATCAGAGTATTTATAAGCGATATGCAAATCATTGGTACCCTCGCCAATCCCGTAATCATTGCAAAATACTGGTCTGTGTGAGGGAACGCTGCTCCCATTTGTAATGTAATTTAATGTCTGAACTTACTGACTTAATGGGAAAAAAAGGTTAACAACCTCGGTTAAGCACCGGATATTGAGCTACTCTTGCCCTCTGAAGTATTCGTCTGTAAACACCTTACTATATACAAAATTCATCAACCAATCGAGAGGGCTTTCAACTCCCTGATCCCGTTCTTCTGTTTCAAAGAAAAAATGACAAGGCATGTGTAACTCAATATGATTGTTGTACCATCTTATATGTATTGCCATTTTACAGTCATCGCGTTCCATTTTTTTTTGGTGGGGGAACGCTGTCCCTGTTCACTGCTGACACCACTGGAAATTAAAGACATTATTAAAACTACTGTGCATGCGCTAAAACAACATCTTTATTATTTTTTTAACCCACATGAGTGTGTCCAACCATGATGTCACATAACCAATGACAGCAGGAATTATAATGTATTTTGTGTTTTCCTTTACCTACTTTTTCTATTAAATCACTTGCACACATGCATCATGTATTGAGTTTTCTAGGGGTATCGTGCAGTATTTAAATCGTTAATACTCTGACTTGAATCCCTAAATAACTGTTCAAAAAAAAAGGTAGTCAATGAAACATAAAGAAAAACAAGCTTTTACAACAACCTTACAATGGCAACTTCCTGATTACTTTTCATGAACATTCAAATTGCAATATCTTAGAAAGTAAATAACGAAATATGTAAATGAAATAAAGAAATAGGGTTAGACTGTCCTTTAACACAGCAGTATTCATTGCGACAAGTGGGTACGAAAACTTAAATTGCATATTTGTGTTACGCACCTAATGGTGACAATTATGTAAACCGAGACTTGTGAATTTTGTCTGAACTTGGGACTCTTTTATATCCAAGGTAAAATGTTAAGATATCGTATGGCACAAGATCCATTATGAGATGAACTTGCATTGGCCACCGTTGTAGTAACAGCGTGTTCCATTATCAATTTGGTTTATTGTGTAATGGGGAAATTTTAAGGTAACGGACTTCGTGGACCTTCTCTTTATTTCTCCATAATGTTTGGTGTCTGGAAAGAAACATATGGGTTTAAGGGACTGAGATGACCTTAATTTCTTAAGTTAGGAAATAATCTGTCTTGAATGAAGCAGTTTTCTCCAAACGGTAATAGGTGTTGAGTTAGGAACAAACTATTGAACGAGGTTGTAAATACCTGTGGCGGAAAGACATTCTCTTTCATAGAAAAAAAGAAGAAGAAACGTTTCAATGTTTGGTAAGGTACGCCTTCAAAGAAGAGTCAGGCAAGATAGTTGAAGCAATGCTCATTTTCAGGACCCGTATTACTGGACCGAGAAAGAGAACAAATTACGTTACGTATTCGCTATTTAGTGGAACAAAAATTTCGTTGTGGTCATTTCATGACATTGTTGTGATTCACGTCGTGTAAATGGTGTTATTTTGATAACCAAACTGCTCTCAGTTGTAAAACTGGTATGAAAGGTAATTCAGTGCCCTCTATATTAACGGGAACAAAAGGCTGAGAAATATATGAGACTATAAAACCTTCACTAGCTGAAGGACAGGGGTATCACAAAGCTGAAAGACATACTGCAAACTTTCGTTACATATTGTAATCCCAACAAAGTGAGACTGTGAAAAGGTATAAGTTTTTTACAAGAGATCAGGACCACGGAGAGTCCATAGAGAGGTATATCACTGAACTCAAGATACCTGGAACAACATGTGATTTTTCCATCCGTCAAGACTCGCTGATATGGCATCATTTGTAGCATTCAGGCTTCGACAAGGTCCTGAAAGAAAAACTGCTGCGGAAGCAGGGACTTACCCTATTACAGTGAGAAGAAATGTGCCAAGCGGCAGAGCTTTCAAAGGAGAGGATCCGTGCCATTGGAGTACAGCAAGATGTCCACGCGATACATACATGTAACAGAAAAGAGGCAAATGGCCACAAAGAAAGGTGCATATACTGCGGACGCAAGCATTTGTTAGGAAGAACCAATTGTCCAGCACACGGTAGACAATGCTTTCGTTGTTGGAGGAGCAATCACTTCTCCATGCAATGCTTGTCAACCACAGAACAGTAATCTAAGTTAAAGGTGGAGTCCAAAAGAAAGACCAAAGAAAGTGCTAGCAGTAGCTGAAAGCTGGGATGGTACAGATAGCCAAAGCGATATCAACAGCCAGTAGCAGGAATTTGAAGACGTTTATACAGTGAATCTAGTGCTGCAGAGTGACAATGACAATCAGATAAGTGTACATAGCACTAGCGTAAGAAAGACACAAGATCACATCTACGCTGACATGATTATCAATTCGAAACGAATTACCTTTCAAGTAGATAGTGGAGCGTCTTGTAATGTAATACAACTAACAGAGTTCAAGGAATTAGGTAGCTATTCTATCAGACCAACAAATAAGCATAGCTGCTATCCATGTACAGTGGTAGTTTGAGTCAGGCTGGAGGCAAATGCAACCTAAAAATGGTAAACCCTAAGACAAGCAGAAAGTACAAATCCGAATTTGTTATTTTTGATAATCCTAATGCAACACCGCTACTAGGAAGCAGGACGGTGCAGAGAATGGGTTTGATTACAGTCATGTTTGAAAGCATGGAGAGTGTGAGAAACCAAGTTCAGGTTATTACTAGCAAATCAGGTAAATCTTGTTAAAAAAGACAAAAGAACATTTGGAAATGTTATCAAGCTAGTAGGAGAATGTCAAGATGTATTCAGTGGGGTAGGACAGCTAGAAGGGGAGTATCATGTAGATATAGATAAGAATGCGCAACCAGTGATGTACCCCCTTCGCCGAGTATCAGTTGCTCGATTAGAGATAGCTTAAAGGGGGGTTGGATCGATTATTGGCTGAAAATATTATTAGACTAGTCACAGAGCCAACACCATGCCCAGCTAACACAAAACGTTTCTACAACGTTTTTTTCAAAACGTTATAAACGTTTTAAAAACGTTTTGTGTTAGTAGGGTGGGGTTCCACCCTTGTGACATAAATAAAGCTAGGGAAAATACAAATTTGTATGGATCCAAAAGATTTAAACAAAGGGCTACAAGGAAGCCATTATCCCATGCCAAACCTGGAAGACATTCTGTAAATTTAAGTCAGGGTCGAATGATCAGCGTTTTTTTATGCCATGCATCTGTTTTGGCATGTAAAACTAGATGCAGACTCACTTCTCACTACATTTAATACGCCGATATTTGGGAGATGTTGCTAGCTTCGGCTTCCCTTTGGTCTCAAAACAGCACCAGAAGAGTTTCAATGCAGGCAAAATCAAGCAATTTAGCTTCTAGGGGTGAAGTATGTCACGGATGACATAATTGTCTACGGTGAAGGCTCTAATGATACTGAGGTCAGAGAGGATCATGACAATAATAAGGTCCGAAAGATGCTGCGGAGATTCAGAGAGAAAAACCTTTGTCTGAACAAAGACCAGGTGACATTCAGAGAGGCAAAATTTGCATCCATTGGTCATGTAATTACAAACAATGGGCTAAAACCTGATCCAACTAAGATAAAGGTTATTACTAAACTTCTAAAACTAACAGATGTTGCTTCATTGTTGAGGTTCATAGGGTTTGTCACTTACCTTAGTAAATTCCTACCAATGCTAAGTGATGCATGTAAGCCTTTGCATAAGCTCACACTCAAGGTCATGGGACCAAGTTCACGACCAGGCCTTCGAGAGAGTAAGAACATTGGTCACTTCACATCCAGTTTTGAGATACTTCAATCAGAGTAAGGCCCTCACTCTACAAACCGATGCTTCACAAACGGGCTTGGAGGGCATTGCTACGGGGAGGTCAGTCAATTGCATATGCGAGCAGGGCACTAAGTGAGACAGAAAGCAGAAAGCAAACTGAGAGAGAAATGCTTTCAGTGATTTGGGGGCTTCAGAGATTCCACCAATTCACATACGGATATCATGTGCGTATACAATCCGATCACAAACCACTTGAAAGTATCGTCATTAAATATCTCTATAAAGCGCCAAAGCTATTTCAGAGAATGCTACTTCGCATGCAACAATATGATTTCACTTTACGATTCAGACCAGGCAAAGACATGGCTGATACTCTCCCTAGGGCATACCTGCCATTGCATGATCAAGAA
This sequence comes from Stichopus horrens, assembly GCA_009801055.1. Classification (NCBI taxonomy): domain Eukaryota; kingdom Metazoa; phylum Echinodermata; class Holothuroidea; order Aspidochirotida; family Stichopodidae; genus Stichopus; species Stichopus horrens. Next base: position 2,114 of record VJOZ01050871.1, on the reverse strand, counting down.
AACACTTCAAAGGAGATTGAGAGTGTGAACATGGTACAACATCTGCCTATCACAGACATAGGCAAGCAAACAATCAAGGGACACACCAACATAGACATCCTCCTTCAAACACTCAAAACAATCATACGTAAAGGACAGCCTGAATGAAAGGATAAAACAACTGTAGAAATTGCTCCGTACTTCCACTGCCGAGATGAACCTTCAGAGCAGGTGGGATCCTGCTTCTTGGAGAAAGAGCAGTTAATCCCATGGGTTTAAGAAGAGAAATGTTAAATAAATTCCACGTTTCACATTTAGGAGTAGAAGGCTGGCGTGGGTGGGCACGAGAATGTCTATTGACCGGGTTTTAACTCAAAATTAAAATATTCCATGCAAACTTGCAAACTTCATGAAACTGCCTCCTTACGGTAGACTACTACTCTGGGTTTTAGGAAATTGATTTTCTTGTAGATACCACTGCCAAAACTTTTGAGAAATTGAAAGGTCGGTTTGTTCGTCACGCTATACCAGATGTGTATTTTTCAGACAATGGACCCCAATTCAGTTCATCTGAATTCAAAACATTTGCACAAACCTGGAAATTCAATAACATCACATCTTCCCCAGGTCACTCGAAAAGTAATGGGAAGGGTGGAAAAGGCTGTGAAAAGTGCAAAGAACCTCATCATGAAAGCCAAAAAAAAAAAGGATAACAAAGATCCATACTTGTCAACTCTAGCCTATAGGAACACCTGCAACCAGCGAATGGATTCTATTCCTGCACAACGTCTTTGCAGTCGATGAACTCAAACTTGTCTTCCTACCACCGACAAGTTGTTGAAACCAGTGGTACCAATTAATGTGCCATAACAGAATATTGCTAGCAAAGCAAGACAATCATTATATTACAACAACAGATCTTCCCATCCCATCACGTTATCATCGTGCTAAAACCATGCTAAAGCATTCGACAGACCCTCTTTCATGCCCAATTACCCATACATTACGATAAACATGACACCTAATACCCCTTGCCAGACAGATCAAGAAAGCCTACACATTGGATTGACACACCTGAATTACTTTAGGAGAAGATTATCACAGCATGGGGTGATATAACTGATCTGAGGCAATGACAATTTGCAAGAAGTTGAACTTCAGTAGAACAAAACAAGACTGAGGTTGAAGTCAATCATATTTTCACCTACGGATAACGGCATGCACTGTCAAAGCTCAATGTTGGTGATACGGTTAAATCATGCCAAGTGTAAAAGGTCAACCGTGTAAGAGGGCAAAGGTCCAAAAATATGTATCCGTCTGATCATACATCAGTAGCCAGTGAGGACAGATATTTATATACGAGACACATTAAACACTTAAGACAGACAAAGGAGTCGTTCTCACCCAAACTAACCAAAGTACTTGACTCAGACAGAGAAAGAAAAAAAGCTACTCAGACAGAGACTGAAAAGAAGCCTCAAGCACGTCTTTCCACAAGTAACCCCAAAGATCTATAGACAAGACACCACACGTGACTAGGTAAGTACGTTTTACACGTTTGCGGAAATACTTACAAAGTTACACAACGTAAACTGTTAGTTGTTTCTTTCATTCTTGTTCTTTTATTCTTTGTATTATATTGCATGAAAATGTGGGGTACTGATTTCATTCTTAAAGTGATTGCGTGTGTACTGAAAAACCAAACAGATTATGCTTGACCCTAACTTTTTCTTTATTTTTAAATGTACAGCACACATGAGGTTGTACGTGAATGGTCTATGTCTTTCAATAAAGGAAAGTGACAGTAGGTACTTCGAAAAGCAACGGGATTGGCATAGAAGAGTAAAAAACAAAAATCATAGGGTATTTGAAAGTTAACGGTTCTCACTATAACTACCTACATAGTGAATAAGCAACACTACAGATCTTACTAGTTTATCAAAAACATACTACTCAAATCGTCGCTCCTTGGTAGGTATCGGGAATTGTAGTATTTGCAACTGGTGAAAGGAAGCACTATATTCACAAATAACCTACGACCTGAAAACAACCTTGCCCGCGGCGTCAGTGATCCTGAGTTGTTAACTGAATATTCAATACTAGTATACTTCACATTGGCTTGCTTAAAGAAACCC
>VJOZ01050839.1:0-10383 GCA_009801055.1 Stichopus horrens | reverse complement strand
ATAACTTGATTGGGCAAACTGCATGACAGTGTCAGAATCTTCACCATGCATGACATCATCAAATGCAGCATGACAGGGCCAAAGTTCATTGATATGCAAAGTATTAATTTATTAACTGCATGACAGGGTCAAAGTTCATCATTGTGTAAGTTACCATCAAACACCATGCCATGGTCAAAATCTTCACCATGCAGGACACCTTGAATGCATCATAGGGTCAACGTTCACATACATGCAAGGCATTAATTGATGAAGTGAATTACTGGGTCACAGTTCATAAATATGCAAGTTTATCAAAGAGCATGACATGGTCAAAATCTTCACCATGAATAAAGCCATCAAATGCATGGTAGGGTCAAAGTTTCTTTACACGCAAGGCAGAAATTGATGATGTGCATTTAATACTGAGTCGAAGTTCACCTAAATGCACAATTGAATGATAGGACTAATATCCTCAGCGTCTACAGATTTTAAGTGCATTGTTTGAAATAAGATCAGAAACCAACATATCATGTACCTGAACAAACAGTGTGTAAATAGGACTGAGAGAACTGGAAGAGTTGCCGATATCCGCTGTCAGAAATACAGCTCCTGTCGTCCTATCCAGCAAAAATACTGACTCCCAATCTATCGGGCAAAAGTTCAAGAGATGAAATATTTGAAAACTGTTGGTTTTGCAGTCCATTTGGTGTATTTTTATAACTATCATAGTAATAATAAACGGAAAATATGAAATGTAATCTAAAGAATTGNNAATTTTGTTACTTCTCTTATTCTTTTCATCTTACTTCTCATATTTTCTACTCTTTTTTGATCACCAAGATTATGTTTTCAAACTCCAGGTGTCTACATTTGAAAAAAAAAAATCAGCACAAATGGTTCCAAAGTTCAGTGTACACAAATTTCTTGACTGGAAATCACAGCTGAGATCACAGTCACTTCGAAAGATGGTAAAAACCAAATCTTCACACCTGTTGGTGTGGAATCCACGACGGTGAAGGCGAACACTTGGTTCGGGTTGTCAGGGTCCGTGGCTTCGATCCTCCCGACCTCTGACCCTGGCAAAGTCCCCTGTGGCACGTCAAATTCGAAGATAGGCATCGACGGCTCGGGGGAGAACTCATTGACGTCTTCTACTTCTATGACCACCTGTGTGAGTACGAGACAGTGGCAGCCAAATATACGCACAAAATTTCACTTGATGTGGTGGGTTTGCACATCACTTTGCATGTGTCTTGGATATTTCTTAGAATTCTAAACATGGTCATAGACAATCATCTTCACATTTGCTTATGACTGATAATTTAATGTCATCCCTTTTGAAACGTTGTTCCAAACATCCATCTGCATAACTGATTTGACGTTTCATCACATATGTCTGCCTAATAACAAAGGCAGGATAGTAGTGAGCCTTTGTAATGTTAGTGACTATATAGCTGAAACTATTCAACTATTTTAGAAAATTAAGCCAGCAGGTACCATGCTCATGAATGAATTCAGTGTTATGTTGAAAAGAAAGACATTTGCAATTACCTCTATCACACTTACGATTATTATTAAATCGTGATTATTACTAAACAGATCCAGCTAGGTCCTGTCTGTCTGTAACTCACCATCACAGAAGTTTTCCTTCTTGTGTCTTCTACTCAAAATCAATCAGATACCCTAGCTAATTGTGTGACTGTATAACTCACCATCACATAGGTTTCCCTACCTAATTGTGAGTGTAACTCACGGTCATACAAGTTTCCCTACGTAATTGTGTGTGTAACTCACCATCACAGAAGTTTCCCTCTTGTTGTTTGAGTTTCCCTCTGGATTATCCCTCGCAAAGACTGTCAGCAAGTACTGGTTTATGGTTTCTCTGTCAATTGGTGAGGTCAGTGTGATTTCTCCCTATGAATATTCAAAATGGTAAATGTACAAAGATATAAATATTTATAAGTAATGTAATAAGATGTGGCAAGTATGAAAATATGTCAACAAATAAGTACACAGGTAAGCCATAAACTTATTCCAGAACAAACAAGAGATAACAAGAGACAAACATAACAAATGGAGATGCCAATTGCAATTGTAATAAATAAATACAATACTAAAAACTGAATTGTAAAATCAAGAAACATCACCCACATTGTGGAAATTCAGGCAGGAAATGTGATAAGGGAATGTTGTTGAAGCTTTAATTATCCATGGTAAGTTAGGAATAGGCGACGAATTCAATGTAACTTATGCTTGAGAACACGGTGGGCTTTGATTTGGCAGGAATACACTTACACTCTCTGCATCGATGCTAAAGACACCATCTGCTCCTGACAGAGAGTAACGGACGGTACCAAAGTCACCTTCGTCGGGGTCCAGTGCAGTTACCGTGGCGACCGATGCACCCGGAATGCTGCTCTCATTCACCTTGAATATGTACAGTTGCTCTTCAAACGACGGGTTGTTGTCGTTGATGTCCACGATCGACACCACCACCGGTATAGTAGCATTAAGCGGCGGTTCACCGCGGTCTACCGCGACCGCCGTAAAGTTGACCCATGCGGTCTGTTCTCTGTCGATCAGGGATTCTATCCTGATGTTACCTGTTGAGAGAGGAATACCGCAAATGTAAGAATGACCATGCAGCTGGAGCAAAAATCGAGCAATCACGTTACCGCAGGTATCTGACAAAGAATAGAAACATTTTTTTGTGCACTTTGAATGCTTTGGGAGAACATAATGCTTGGCTGGGAGAAATCAAATGAAAGGGTAATAATCTCAGGTTTTGCAGGTATGGTAGGAACATTGTAAGCAGTAACTGAGATGCAATCTACTCCATTTTACATTGAAATCTAGTTAAAACACAAAATACATTTCGATGAATGCATCCCAAATTGCAGATATGTTAACACACTAAAGCAAACCAACCTAAAAGGAGAATAGAAAAGAATTGGAAATGACAAAATCTGAAGATAACCGAACGTCATAATTTGCCTTTACTTAAGCAGCTATGTTGTGATAGCTGTTAATGACCATGAAATGTTGCACCCAAATCAAGACCTGACAACTTCCTAGAGCTTTTCCAAAATGTTCAAGATTGGCACAAATCATCTCTCAAAAGATGCCTCATCTTGACCATGGATTTCTAAAAATTTGAAAGTAAACAAAATAGAAGTTTTTTTAGACCGTACATGATTTAGAGAGAGCATTTCATCCCAGTTAAGACTATTGCTTTGCCTTTCAATCTTTCTGGTATGTTGGATCTCACAGATAAAGGTAGCAAAGGTAACATTTAGTCAATCAAGACTGAAGCAAACCCAACCTAGACAACTGAAGAGAGATGTGAGAAATATGTGAGTAAAATTTCACTTGACAATAAGAATGACCTACCAGTTTCTGGACTGACCGAAAAGGGCAATCCTTCCTTATCTTCATCGCTAACAAAGAACTGCACCTGTCCTGCTTCCCTCTGGTCGGGATCTGTTGCCTCTAAGGTGGCGATGATGGTGTTGACACCGCTCTCCTCCTGGACTTGAAACAGGAGCACCGACATGTTGGATGGCTGGAATTCTGGAGGATTGTCGTTCACGTCTCCGATCTCGATTACCAGTTTGACTGACGAAGGAGGAGAACATCAAAGACATGGATTGNNTACAATTTATTTATTTATATCTTATTTATATCTTATTTTACCAGGGTAGCCCATTCAACATAAAGTTGCTCTTCCCTGGGTTAAACAACAACAACATGTAAGGTACTGACGAGCACGTGAGCATCGATTGATTTGAAGTAGAAGGAAGTGAATGTCAGAATATATAGTGAATGTCAGAATAACTAGTTAATATATAGCGAATGTCAGAATATATATTCAAAGGAAATGTTGATGGATGTCGACTCACGTGATGGATGGCTGTTATCGCTTCCACTTTCACCGTTGATGTCCATGGCGAGGATGTGAAGGACCACGGAGGAGATGGATTCTCTGTCGAGAGGCATCATCAGGTGAAGCTTCCCCGTGGTTGCATTCAGCTTGAACCAGCTGAAGATGTTGGTGGTCTTGGTTACGTTCTCGTGGTTGGCGTCCAACACGGAGAACGCCTCGATGAAATATACCAGGCTGGCATCCACATCTGGGTCCTGTGCCTCCACCAGATAAAACGGCTCCATGAGCGGTTGGTCTTCGGGGATCAACAGGGAGACCATTGGCTCCGAATAAAATGGTGGACTGTCGTTGACGTCGGAGAGGTGTATATAAACAGTGCCCTCTGTGGTGAAGAACTGGTCTGTGACGGACACGCGAAGGACGTACACAGACTTGTCTTCTCTATCAAGGTTGGCATTTGAGGAGACCTAGAGCCAAGGAGATATTGGCAAAGAAATAATTCAGTTCTCCAAGGAAACTGCTGAGTTCTAAGACTTTCTATGACAAGAAGGGATGTAATTCACCTAACCCACAGGAAATACAAAGGCATGAAGAATCAATTTTAAATGGTTTAGGTTCTTCCCAAGAAGAAAATGCAATATATGACACTATGTGGGAAAAAATTTAATACATAGGCAATGTTGACCCTCTGGGTTTTGCGTCACACTCACATTGACAAATCCTGTATCCGGGTCAAGAACAAATTGGTCCTCTGCCCCTTGAATGAGAGAATATCGAACTCTGTCGCCATCTGCATCGACTGCAGTGACCTCTCCGACAAAAATCCCTGAAACAGAAATTTAAAAATGTAAAACTTTACAGTGCATGTGTTCATTATACATGACAAGGAGAATGACTTGTAAAGTTTACCTTTCACCCCCCCAAATTTTTCACAGATTCACCATTTTCATCAGCATACATCTCTTTTCTGAACATTTTATACAATTTGTTCATTTCCTGTTCCCCAACAGTGGCATATCAGGGGGGGTACTTTTGTTCTTCTCTTGATTTTGGTCTAGAAACTTCTACCCATATGGAGAGCACTATTTTTATGAAAATCGTTTAGAAGGGAGAGACTCCACCACAATGCATGGATTTAGTGCCCACTTCAGACAAAATTCCTGGATCCGTGCAGTCCCCCGAAACCATCTCATTCCGCATCACAGAATCTTGAGTAGAGTTTGCTCTGTGTAAACTTCACAAATCCTGCATCGTAAGGTCAAAGCATACCCTTCTTGGTTCTCACCTGGCAAAGAGTTCTCAGGGACGGTGAAGTTGAACGACATCTCTGTGAACAGCGGCTCGTTGTCGTTCTCATTTTCCAATTCGATGGTGACGTTGGCCTCGGCAGTCCTTCCCCTTGAATCCGTGGCAACGACTGCAAACTGATATGATGCCTGCCTCTCGTAGTCCAAGCGAACCGTCGACAAGAGTCGCAGCATCCCTGTTGGAGATGTGAAGTTACTTCAAGCAAACTGTATTTTGACAAGACTGTACTAATAAGTTGCAAACATGATATTAACAAGTTAATTTTAGGCAAAACGTAAAGAAATATTCAAGGAATTCTGATCATCTCCTTGTCTGCTGGAAAAAAAATCCTCACAATATGACAGACAATTCCAAGGTTACAATGACTCTCTATGATATATCCACAAAATAAATCTTAAAATATCAAAATCATCAAACTCTAAAAAAATCAAAATATTTTACCACTCTGGGAATCTATCTCAAAGATAAGTGAATCATTCCCTGAGATGTCGTACACCAGTTGACTATCTGAATCAGGATCAACCGCCATTATCGGAGGACTCTGTGAGCAAAGTCAAAACAAAATCACGAAAAAATGAAGTAAAAAAGCGAAAACCATGAGAATCCTCTTCTTTAGAAAAAAAAAAGGTACAAAAATATACACGGTTAGGAACTAAACTTTTTAAAAGATTGGTTGAGAAGGAAGGGGGGGGATTAAATTGAGCATACTTCACCCTGAAAAATGGGTACAGTGACTGGTTCTAAGTTCAAACAGGTGTGAAGTTGGACTACCTCTAGCAACTGTACATGTTGTACCATGGAGTACCTGCAGTAATTATTACCACATGGCAACCACTGAAGATGTCAACTTCCTGTGAACCATTTTTTTTTAATAAAATGAAAGATGAACACAAAAATGTTGATAGTATTTGTTCAAAACACATTTCTACTGAAGAAAAACTGCCAGGGTTCCTACACTTTCTAAGAAACCAATTCTCATGACGGGTTTATGACTTTCCCGGGCCCAAACAACAAATTTCCATGACCTTCATCTTGACGTCTTACTTACTTGCTACTTGTAAGCGAAAAAAACAAAGAAACACAAAGAGAAGGATAAATATCGATATTACCTGTGAGAATACAGTTTGATGAAAAATTTTCATGACTTTTCCAAGAAATCAAACAATTTTGCAGATTTAAAATCTTTTCAGGCCTAGAAATAATTTTCGAAGATTTTAAGACTTTTCTAGGTTTTCCATAACAGTGGGAACTCTGAATTATGCCATCAGTTTCATGGACCTTAGCCATGATTAACAAGATAGTCTTTAGCTTTGATCTAGAGTTCAAACTTAGAAAGCCCAACACCATACCCACCACTGACAGCTCACCAAAAAAATGCCTGAAAGTTAGGTTGATGCAGTCCAATTAGAGTAAAGAATGATGTAACCTTACCACCCCAACCATACAGGTGACCATTTTAAGTCGTTGTTGATGGAATAGTTAAGTGTATAGGTGTCGACGAGTAATTTTAGTGGTTACACGTTCAAACTTCCAATCGCCCATAATACATCAAATTTCAAGCCTACTTATGTTTAAAACTTCTATCGATGAGTCAGGTTAAACTCAAGTCACACTTCCCTCTGTTGCCATGGAAATATTTTATTATCATAGTTAAAGTTAACTTCCTAAAAATCAAATGAGGGATGCGAAGCATGCATCAGAGGGGCATTATCCAAAAAAATATTGCTCTTCCTGGAAGGGCTCCCTCTCACGAAAGAATGAAAAACGACAGGACGGATGTCAGAGATTTCAGAGGATGTCTCCTTGCGGGGCAATCAAACCCACCGTTGCAACAACGGAACCACTGGGAGCCGATTCGGGGAGCACACCGAAGAAAATGGAGGTCATGAACACAGGAGGAGAGTCATCTAAATCACTGACATGGATGGACAGAGTTGTGGTAACCTGTAGATTTATGCAAAAAAGAAAATCAGACATAAATAACACCAAAGCTGCAAAATGATCTGTTTAATCAAAGACCACTTATTTGAGGTCAGCGATCAGATTCCTGCTGCTGAACGAGCAGTTTGCCTTTCTCTGTCGCTCGACGGTCCAGTCGAGAACCACAGACGTTCCCCGCCCGCCCACTGTGGTGCAGGGCGTACTTAAATTTGGGAAGGACGTGCTGTTGTTTTTGTGTTTTCAAAAGCTAGGCGCCAAAGAAATGTCTATACTTCTCACAGTTGCAATAAGCTATAAAAGCTACACCACCAAAAGGTCTATCTGTCCAAAAATTACTAATAAAAAATCGCAAAATTTCCAAAAAATTTCAATCTTAGTAGAACCGAGTGCTAGCCGTGGAAAAGTAAAAGGAGCAATTTAATTATTTTGTGCAATTGCCCCTTTCTGAATAAAGAACCCTCACTTTTGTAACATAAAAATCTGTAGAAAGAAACACATTTCATGGCTTTATAAAATGGCCCATATGGTCCATTTCTGGACATTAGACCCCAAACATGACAAACATGCACCCATATGGAACCACTTCCATAGCACTAGTGTGACCAACCATCAACAGTTTTACATACAATCNTGGTTCCTTGTACTTGGAATATGCATACTGTATAATAATATGATGGAGTTCATAAAATCCAAACTTTTTTCTTTTCATTGCATCTTGCCCACCTAATTAAAAGCCATTTATATCACTACACTAGAAGGCAGCCCTATGAGCAACAACGATTGGTTACATAAAACTTTTCTTAATTTGCAAAGAAGAATCCTGTTTGGTTCATGTTCTTCATGTAATAGCAAACGTGACATTCATTTTCAGTGAAGTCTCAACACAAACATCATGTCACATGCCGTCGCGTGTGTAACAATTCTTCGTGCAGCCGTAATTTTAAGTAATAACTGAGATTCGTTCCAGTGTGAGTAATTTCTAAAAGGTGATGAACTCTTGCTATTCTTTTTACAGTACACGTTTCTATTTTGAGTTGTATCGTCGACGGTAAGACGAGTAACTCTGACTGTCACGACATACGCATCAAGGGAAAAAAAGAAATCTGTCCAATCTGACTCGAGTAGCTACAAAGCCCAACGGCTTGATCACAGTTTCCTTAAAACAACAAAAGTCAAATGTAAAAGGACAGTTCACTAGATGGTTCCAAGAATAGAAACCTTCCCAAGATGAAATTAACTTACAATAGTAACTGTTAAAAAACAAGGTGATAAATACATGTTCTTGCATCACAGAACAACAGCCTTCTATTTGTGATATCAAGATAAGAATGTATGGATTTGCAATATTTCCCGTGGGAGGTCATGAGACGTTTATTGTATCTCTGTGAAACAGTTCGACAGAGGGCTTTAAACATGTTTCCATTTACTTTAAAGTACATTTTCGTTTTTTTTTCCTTTTACAACTGTCAACATTTGCCCCGGAGAGCTCTTGCAGCAGAGAGCATTCTACAGGTTAAATTGATATAAACGGATAAGAGACGGGGGGACTTACTGATCTGACGTTCGATCCCTCCTGGGGATTATCCGATGCTCGGATGACGAGTTCATAGCCGGGCGTGGTTTCTCGGTCCAAAGTCTTGTTGAGAAAGATCATGCCACTCTGCAAAAGATGGCGATCGGGTGTGAAGTGGTATTAAAGTGAATGACACGGAACTTCAACGCTTCATAACATGTTATTAAGAAAATGGAGAAGTTTACGGAAAGTTCTGTTACGTGGGACAAGATACGTGTCTGTATTGAGAAGAAAACTGAGAATGATGACAATATTTCACTGAAATACTCCAAAAACCCAGACATTTTTGAGATTTAAGGCAAGCAGTATCATTAAAACAAGATTTACATAGTTGTGTGTCACATGACGACAGGCGTTTGGCATCGAGAAGAATGAAGGACTCTCCTCTGCGACTGTCTTCGACATTCTTCCACATCTACTTTCCACACACAAGAAAATCGGTACTTGTAATGTAAGAAAATAGTCAAATTGGAAACTGCAGTTCTTTTTTTTTTTGATAGCACAGCACCCGAGGACCACCGGCAATCATCCGCCCTCGAGTTTACACTCGGCTATGAAGTCGCTTGAATGTACGTGCAGCTCAGCCTCAAAAGAAGAGAATTGGTGGTACATGGCACGATGAAACTCAGTTAAACCAATCTAGCGAAAAATAAAGCGGGGAAGATAAAAACCACTTCACATCCTGTTTACAACACTGTATGCCTCGACCATCTGCATGCATCATTTTCAGTTACTGTTGGCACGAAAATGTCTTCAAATGATAATTGAGGGAATGAGAGTTTGACGCAAAATTAAGCAAAGCTGAAACAAAATTAAAGCAACGATGATGTAAGACTATGATCACAAATTTTAGAAGGATCGGTCTCGGGGGATGCGGGGATAGTGGTTTTCAATAAATGCCTGTTGATCACGACTTCAATGTACATGTACCAGTGTAATGTAAGCCTCAAATGTACAAGTAGTACATAAATTATTCAATTTATTTTTCACTAATGAGGATCAAATCTGGTCATATTTGGTATTTCTGAATTTCTACAATCTCCTGTAATCAAACTTGAGGGCAGCATGAATTCTGGCTCCACACATAACTTACATTAAAATCTGCTACATCACGTCTCATTATGATCCCATGTCATCTCATTGACATGAGAATAGAATATAAATGGTGGTTACACATGGCTGTCATGTAATCAAAGGGTACTAAATCAGCAGTTCTATTTTTACAACTTACACTAACATAACTCCATCACATAACATTATGATTCCATGTGATCCACGTTTTCGTGTGAGTGTAATGCTGTACGGTCCTGTTTTCAAAAATGAACTGCAAACGGACTGTATACTATTACATCATGTTTTCAGACGCCTACATTTCTTGAACACAGATCCCACAACTGAGACCAAAATACTTAACTACGTATTAAACATACAGCAAGTAATGTTTTTCTCCAGCGTCTTGCACTGCATAAACTTACAGCTCAGAGACGGATGTTTCAACAGATTAAAACTGGTCACATGTTAAAGCCCAGTCCTCTCTCTAATTTGGGATCTTATTCATGAAATATTTTTACGATACAATTTGTTGGTTCTAACCATTTCCCTTCTTCAGCTGCAAGACTGAACTAAATAATCTGATCTGGTTGACAATGACAGCTTAATAATAATAATAATAATACTGACATTTATAAAGCGCCTT
>VJOZ01050811.1:1293-15998 GCA_009801055.1 Stichopus horrens | reverse complement strand
GACAGAATTTAGCACTTACACGTATGAATAGCCAGTGACTATACGACTGATAAAAGTTATCTCTTAATCTTAATACAAAGACATACTGTACTAACTGCCTCCCAAAGTACATATTTGACAATAATAATAACCAGTATAGCATCAACGTCAAGGCTAACGAACTTACAGGGTATTTGAAAGTCACTGATTTTGAAATTGCAACTGTAGACTAGAGTCTATAGAGTAAAATGTTGTTCACTATGACCTGATCACCGCAACAGTGTTAGTTTTATGCAGTTACTGTAGCAACCAGTATCAAGAGTGCATTCGGTATGTGAGTATAGACTTGTCAGCTCCCTGATATAAACTCAACCTTAGATAGTGGATGTAGCATACTTCCCATTTTGAACAAGTTTTGGCCCTCTTCAACACGAGGATAACCACATCATGATTGACGCCTACAGAGTATCAGCGCAGCTCGAACTCTATGGTAGAGAGAATTTCAGGTGTGGTATACTGTGCAAGTAACTACGGGTGATGTGACGACATAATCACTCTACGATATGAAAGTATCTTTATTGAAGACTTCATTCCACAGCTTGACAAAATAATGATCACCACTTAATGAGTGCTTTGATGTGTCTGAATGCTCTAATGTGTGTCGACATGTGCCGTACTTCTTCAGTCTTGTAACGCCGTCCAAGAGTGTCATGTTCAAGTCACAATTTGAATTATGTCGGCGTGTTCCAGCCAATTAAAAGCAAGTTAGTGAGAAATCTTATGAAGAATATTTGCACAAGTAGCCGGCAATAAGCAACGGGCCACCCTCCATTGTGCATCACTGATATGAACCTCAAGTGACTGCAACAGGTACCTAGACCAAGGACGTCAAGACCTGGTTCTAAAATTGCTCCCATGATCCACAATTTCATTAATATACATTTCATGTGCATGACATTACACTAACAAGCAACATTTTGCAAAGAAAGATGTCGCCATCGACTCATAGCATGACGTCGCAAGCAATGTGCAGCCTAATCAACGTCCAGGTCCAGACACTCGACTGACCAACGTGGACTGCGGCTAACATGTTCCAGAACTTTGGACCCGGTGCAAACAGTAGAATTTTTGTTAAAGCTGGAATGTGAGTTGAAAATTTATGATATTTTGCCACTGAAAGTCAAATATGATAAGTTACTAAAAAAAGAAAACATTTAAGACCAATTTTTGAAAATTTGAATATCCACATTCCCCCTGGTCCCTTTGATTTCAACTAACAGTGATTGACGGCTAGGCTTTTCTGGAGTAAATTTTGTCGGGCCAACAAAAATGTCGAAACAATGTTCAAATATCTGGAAGATACTTGGAATCATAGTTCTGTTTCAGATTTTAAGATAGGTGATCTTTTCGATGTATCATAGTTCACGTACGATTATGGTGGTGAGTTTTGTGTCATTTCTGATTAACAACATGAAAGAAACCTGCAGCTTAGTTTTTTTTCTCAGATTTACATCTTGTAACGTTTTTGTCATTTAATGAAAGCTTTTTTTCTGAATTCCGTCATGATTCTACTAAAAGCCAATCTCTCATTCTATCGTATCAAGTAAATATTCATGTTACACTCACATTAGGATGTTTTTCATGGTACTGTGCAGTACAAACAACAGCATTTATTGCATTGCTGTGTTGAAATGCTGTACCATACCATGCTTTCAAAATACACTTCAAAACACCAGTCAGTCATCTTATGAAGCAGTTTGTGGACAAAAGTGTTCCATATATCCAAAATCCTGCTCAAACAGGGATGCTAAAGCAACCAGATATATGTTTGCTGGTAGTCCTGCCTTATACTGTACCTCTGAAGATGGGTAGAGCCTATTGCAACTTCTTCACAAACAAGTGGAAAGAAAACTGCACAATGCCTTACCCTCACTAAGAGCTGTGGTGTGAAAAGCTACTCACATGTTTAAACCAAGATTGTCTACGGCAATGTATAAATCATATTTCTTGGCAAAACCGATTACCACTTACAAATGAAAATGAAACAATGGCAAGTGAAAAAGCAAAGAAAAACATGGGTGTTTTCAAAGAAAACATTGCGTTGAAATTTATCATGTCATGAAGTCAAAGCACTAAAGAGCAATAACATTGCTGTACTAACAACAGCTACATTCAGACCAACATACAAAGCCTTTGCTGTTAAATGTAGCTTTTATTGGCATTGAATTTCCAGATACATGACAGGTCCCGGACATGTACCAGTATCTGTTTCCTGATTTTTGGACCCGTGCTCGTTAGTTTCAGTGACACAGCCTGATCTTGCTGCTTAGACATGATGTAACCAATATTCTATTAAATATGGTACATGAAGGTACCATACCATACCATACAAGAGTGAAAAGGTTGTATATGGCTTTTTCAGATACAATGTGACCAAATGACACAGCTGTATGTTTTGGAACTTGATTTTAACTTTGTGCCTATAAGGATAACATGGGGGGGCAGAAGGACTGAAGGCTTACAGTGAAAGAACATTCAGTGCTGGTTCAGTAACCTCACTCCATGATCATATAACATATACTTACCAAGCAGCTGACTGCGGTGTTCATATGTCTAATATGCCGATCAATGTAGCCTTCATCTATCACGGAACACCACTCCCCTAGAAGTTACCGGGTGCACAGTGCACTGATCTTTGTAGTAGGCAGACGCATATGCATGTTTATCTTGGAGTTCAATTAACTGCTGAGAGCCTCCTGCTATGGTTGATCAGCAAGAATTCTGCAGCAACAAAAAAAAAAAAAATGTATTTAATACAAATATACTACTAAGTATATAACTATTAATTAGCTCAATACATGAAACAAACTAAATTAGCATAATTTAGCTACTCATAGATACAGTAGTTACTAAAACCTTAATTATCACTTTCACAAAGATTGGACAAAATTAACCTCACCTGGGTTTTGGTTCAAAACCTTGCTTCAATCAGTTAGAGGTAATTGCACGCACACATTACTGAATAGAGTTCATTTCCTTTTACATACATCCAAGCAATATTTTCAGGTAACCAACGATAGCCAATTTGTGAAGCTCTTGTAGAGTGTAGATTGTATATAGGGCTAAGTGGCAACAGACTATAGTTCTGACTGTCGTGTAACTCTGAGCGTGCAAACGTATTTAAGAAACGATCCTTCACAATCGCCACAAATTAGAAATGAGAAACAATGAACTTGTATCCAAGAGAGAGAAAGAGAGATAACAGTCTGAACACTGTTGACTGACAAACTCCTTTAAGACTTCAAATCAGCAGCAGCAACCAACTGGAAACAACTGCTTCTCTCCAGCAGTGAAGCTTCTCCAAGAAACTGTAAGTCAGAAAATTCAAGGTCAAGGGTGAAACCAGTCATAATTTTACCTTCAGGCAAGTTCTTCATAAATTTGAAAAAGAGTTCCTTTTCTCAGAACAATGAGCATGATTTCCCTGCAGATCATGTGACAAAGTCATTGAATCATGTGGCACAAAGCCAACTAGACTCAGGGAGTAGGCTATGCTAGAAAGTGCATAGATGTGTTGACTTCTTATAGCCTTGAACTGTGGT
The DNA here is from genome assembly GCA_009801055.1 of Stichopus horrens. Classification (NCBI taxonomy): domain Eukaryota; kingdom Metazoa; phylum Echinodermata; class Holothuroidea; order Aspidochirotida; family Stichopodidae; genus Stichopus; species Stichopus horrens. Next base: position 12,417 of record VJOZ01050811.1, on the reverse strand, counting down.
TGGGTACAATAAAAACCGTACAAGTTGAACTTGATATATGCTTCCAGAGCATGACAGTAGTAGGATATGTAGCCTACTGTATGAGGTACTGGTATGTTTTATGATGGAGTAAACCTGCTAGAGTAGAAGAATAGACCTGACAGAGTAGAAGAGCTCCATTGTGGAGATGAAAGAAGAGTACCTAATGGTTATCGGCATACAACCCCTCTTGCTCTTTACTTCAATCAATGTATGTGAAAGGATTCAATACTGGGCGATAAACATAAGAATATACTCACTAGTTAGGTTGGAATAAACATGAAGGTAACTTGTAACAGTACTTCAGATGTGTACAGTACAGTACATCTACAGTCTGGTAACTGTAATTGTCTACTTTTATAGTCTTTATTTATGGTAAAATGTTACACAACTTAAAAGACAACAAAAGCAATACGATACACAAAAACAAATTTATATCAAAGTTATATCAGTTCAGTACTTTTATTTGATGTGGATTTGTTTTTACATTAGAATGACAAATTAACATACTGTAGACCTCTCTAACCTAGGGAGGGGGCCGACAATGTAGTTCCAGTGGTGACTGCTGTGATAGTTACGCAGACACCAAAAGTCTGAAATAAGTGTCTTGGTAACTATTGTTCAATTTGGCACTCACATGGTTGGGTACTTCACAATTTGAAGGTCTATACTTTGCATACAGTACAGGACTATTTCACCTTGTGCCATTGACAAAATTAAAGGTTAATTACTGCTATTACATCCTATTGAATTCACAGGTGGTACATGAATTGAGTTTTGGTGTCTTGGTATGTTCCATATCAACTATTGTGGCAAATATTACTAACAGGAAAATATAGTACCCACACAGAATTACTAATACTTTATCCCCTACACTAATTCATGAATGCATGGTTCTATTTTCATTATGTGATACCATTTTTGTTGTTGAATTGTTTAATTTTGCAGCATAACACCTTGCTTATGCAGTAGTAATATTCAGCAAGATCATAACAAGTACTTATGGGAGAAATGAGAAGAGAAATCCAAGATTTTGATTTTTCACAAAAAAGTAGGAATGACTGCTTAGTCTCTTCAAGTAATCTCACAAACACACTGCTTTACATGTGAGTAAAATGTTCAAGCATATTCAGCAACATATATAAGAACATTAAATTTCAATCACATTCATGATTTTATTTCATACACCAAACAAAATGTAGCATTTTGTGGCATAGTTCCTAAGTCTAGAAATGCAAGATGTGGGTCCACATTTTCCTGTTTGTTGGTGGACTGCAGGCCTAGATGAGCAACTAAGCAGGGCTGGTTTTCCCCTAAGCTTCCTGGTCGAACAAACTTGAATACTAGAGATCTGTACATGCAAAACGATAACACTTGCTATGACTATCAACCAACATCATAACAGCACTGCTGACAGGAGGATAAAGTTTAGCACATGTGACTGCAATATTAATGAGATGAAAATGTGAGTTACAATGGGAGTTACCATGCATGCTTATTTGTGTGACTCTCTACTGAGATTTGAAATCCAGGTTTCTCAGAGGGCTGGGCAGATCGGCAAGTCTGGGTGTTCAAATGCACGTCAAACCTGCAAAACGTGTGTCACTTGGGAGGTCTGTTGAGGTCAAAAAAAAAAAACAGCTGCACTCCGGCTGCACTCTGATCTTGTGTTGGATGGACAACAATGTGGTAAAAGCAAAGTCTTGGACTATAACAAAGACAATTACAGTAGGATTACCTTGTAACTATCAACAACCTAGTCATTCAGACTTGTCTTCAGAATGATTAAATATCAGGTCACATTCAAATTGTTTCTGTGATTGTTCCCTCAAGATATGACTTACGTTTCATAACTTGCCGCAAACACCGTTTGGGGGAATTGTCCGATCACAGCTACCTGACGATGCAGGTCAATGGAAACAATGAATATGACCTTGCACTGTCACAGAACACCAACTTATTACAAATGGATTGTTGAATCCTATGCATACACACTTGGGAAGAATCCTCAACTCCTATTGGCCCATTTCAGTGTGGTGACCATGGGTTATCCGCGAGATAAACCCTTGCGGATAAACCATGGTCAATCATCGGTGGATAAATACAATAAAACAGACTGTTTCTCAGTCTGCCGTCTTACACAAAACAATGGTTAATACTACAGAACTACTAGAAGTGGTGAAATAATTCGATTTGAAGTTTGTTGACCCAACGTTTAACCTAAGCATGCTGAAAAGTAAAATTTTAAATGTACATAAATCTAAATCATAAATAAGCAAGTCTTCTAGTTCCTGCTGCTGTTAAGACTGAGACATCAAACATGTCCAAGTCATCTCAAAGTGTATATTTATTATGTTACTGTCTTTGATTAAGGTCAGTCTAGTGACTCTAGTCACAGTAGGCAAATTCCTGAAAGCAAGTCCCTGTATTGCACAACACTGTTAGTAACTAGACCACAGTAAGCACTCCCAGTTCTGTACACACTGCATAGTAAATACACCGGCACGTACACTGAACCACTGTATGCACACTTTAGTTCACTCTGTAAGAGCAAATTAAAGCATGCATTGTTGCTACGTCAATTGTCCTTTTTATTCTTTTTGATTAAGTGTTACTTTGTGTTTTGTGTATGAATATTGTTGACAGATTGTAAATTTGTTTACCTTTTCTCTGGGTTTCTTTTCAACAAAAACATGGTCGCTTAAGAACCAAATTCATTTCTTGTTCGTCTTTTTTTTGGTCATGGTCAAAATCCTGTTTGTATGAATGAGCAAGGTTAATCAACTTTGGACCTGTGTATTAACTAAGGGATAATGCTCTCTCAGGGTCAATGCTATAGCTGGATGCAGCCCGCCCTCATGAATCACTTGCATATCCTACCGTTAATTCACCGTCCAGGGTTGATAAACCTTTAATTCATGCACACTTGGTAAGAATCCTCAACTGTTATTGGCCCATTTCAGTCAGGTGACCATTTATCAAATGAATGATGCAAGATCAATTTTAGAGTAAACTCCCTGCTGGATGAGCACAATGAAACTGTAGGCCCTATATAAGCTACAGTGCTAATTGCCAGCGCAGTGCATTTTGGGTAGGAAAAGCGTGGACAGAGCAACCCCATAATATACTCAAAACATTCAAACTAAAATGTCAAAAACGGAATGTTTTGGAGCGTAAAGAACAATCTCTGTCAAAGCTCAGGCCTAGTCTTTTATGGTAGGAACACTGCAATGCACAACACTCATGAACAGTTAAGAACATTAAACGCACTGAAAAACTTGTACTTTCAATAGAATTTTCTAGTCATAGAGTGTACACATCCAAACAACAGAAGGAGCAGTTTTTACTTTTTACATCCACGAAAGCAGCAGTGGCAACCTGCCAAGGTAGGCCGTCGGTCTAACGTGACTATTAGTAATACAGGAATACTGATTGACAGTGTTTTGTAGTGGTAATGATGACAGTAGTTCTTATGGTTATCTTAACTCTGTAAATTTCAGAATTGTGTCACACAAACGCATTATTCAGCAGATTTAATAAAGTCTCACGAAATTAGTATTCCTTTTTCATCAATTTTACAGAAATTAAAAAAAAGAGTTCTTATGGAATAAAATCATACAGAGGATTAAGGACTGCAATCGTAAAACTCCCACAGTCGAAGGCAAAGTGGTCGTACAAGCAAAGTAAGTCATATAACGTAGGCCTAAACCCCATGACATTATCCACGAAGGTTAGGGAAATTGTGGAGACATCAAACATGTTCACGCTTTTCTCTTAATGTAACATTCCAAAAATCTGCAAACTGTCTTTTTCAAGGATCAATCCAGTCAATCCTCAGTTAAGTCCAACAATTTGATCACTTGATGAGGAAAACAAAGCTCTGTGCAGTTAAGTGCTCCATAAACAGTGAATAGTCACACGTGCACTGAACCACGGCATGTGAACATTACATATGACAAGCGCACCAGTAGTACACAACATATTGCACTGAGAGTCCAGTGCAAATAAAAACTCAGCATGTTGTTGCTATGCATGCTATTGTTATTCATTTTCTTTTTAAGTGTTACTTTGTGTATCACTTATGAACATTATTGACATGTTGTGAATATTGTTTGCCTTTTCTTGAGGTTTGTTTCAATAAAAATGAGGTTACTTTTTTCTTCAAATTTTCTTCTATTTGGGGTTACTCCTGCCACTGGATGCACTTAGGCTGCACCCTCATACATAGCTTCCATTAAACCCGATCAGAAATTATCCTACGGATGATGCACAGTCCAGAGTTAATTAACCTTTAATCAATCGATGATAACTTGTGCGTGAATTTATAATTGTCTCTTGCTTAATTGTCTGTCATCTCCATTAACATAACTCGCTGACATCTGTGAAAACAATGTTTTAACTGCAACTCTCTACACACTAACGTATTTCGAGACTCTTGATATACTGTAAATGCACCCTCTGTGGTTTGATGCTACCACAGGAAAGTTGCAAATAAAATACCAGCAATGCTTATTGGGGAGGGGTATATGATGCATGCTAAAAACTGTTTGATTTAAAGAATACTCACCTTTACTGCGCGTTACTAATTTATTTCTATTTTATTTAATAAAACGTTGCGCTTGAATCGTACAGGCAGTTGTAGATACAGTCAACCTGAGGATCTCTAAGGTATACTTTGTTTAATTTTTACCTTTATGAATTTGCAAATTTATCAAAATAAGTGGTTGTTCCACAAATTGATGATTTTTACAAAGTGGACTGCAGTCATTACCAAGCATTACAAAATATATATTCATTACACATTACCAAGCATTACACATTATATAAAAATTCCAATAACCTAGAGAATTTGAGATAATGGCAGCCATTAAGGACGGTTACAAATTTAGCTTACAAAATGTTAAGACAAAACGAAGGTTTTGTATGAAGGATGAACTAGCAAAAAATACATGACTTCCCTTTCCCCTCCTCAAGGAAAGTAGAGTTGGTGATCAGGCACATTTAAATACCCTTTACCAAATTGGTGACAAACGACTGTTTTGTATGATCCTGATTATTTTGACACTGCTTTGCATTCTGTTCATCATGCATCATTTATATATTAACTTTCAGTTTTTATTAATGCCATGATTCCTTACTTTTATTTTGACCAGCTGTTTTCTCTGTTACACTTGGGCAGTTTTTATTTAATTTCAGCTGCATGTCAAATGCAAAGTAGAAAAGGAACTCCAAATACATCCTGAACTCAGAACAGAAGCAATGATGAACAAAGCTTACATATGATTACTTGTCAAAGTATCGAATACAACCAACAGAGGTCGGGTAATTGCAATCTCCACATAAAGTTTTTAACCAAATCAAATAAGCCCCTTTAAGGAGGATGTCTTGAGGATGTGTTGAACTTAGTTGACCTTTTCGTCAGTTCCCACACTGACAGGGATCTTGCACTCAATGTAACTGAGTCATATCCTGAATATGAGAGCAACTGCTAATATCGGCAGGTCAAATCTTCACATGGGTTTGACAAATGCTGATTCATGCTGACTTTTTCTGAATTCAACATTACACAACATTTATAAACTTGTTTTAACCTTATGTTAAGTCTGTTTACATATAATGTTTACATTCCAAAGGTTCAGTCTTCACAAACACACATGTATGCAAACACACAGTCAGATGGTATTCCTTTTTCTTGACCTAACAATTGACCTTATTTCCTATTATTGTGCTGCTACCAATGTTACTGTTTACCAGAACTGATTACTAGGTCATTTACTGTATCTCTCTCAAAAGTACAATGATGATCAATCTTGCCATAATTGCATAAAGTTAGTTACATTTGACCTTACATAGAGAATCCTTTGTAAAAGTATATTGTACAAGAATTGATTCAGCAGTAACTAATACAATGAATTTGGTGCACAAAAAAGAAACTTTGATAAAGAAACCTTGAATTTAAATGCAGAGCAGGTCCTGCAGTGTTCAGACGAAACTACATGCATTTATGGCAGACCCCCCAAACATTCTTCCCCAACTGACAGCAGGACTGGAGGACCCAAGTTTAGGAACTCAGTCTTGAGTCCACCATTTTTGGACTCCAGCTTGGACTTGAGCGTGTTGGATTGAACTTAAGCTCAGCCTGATGGTCCATTCTATCAATTATCACATCCAACATATTTTTTTCCTGCTGGAAAGTGTCAAATTAAATGACACATGCCAAAAGATGACATTGATGTGGGGGGCTTTCTTACACTCCCACACTTAAAATCGACAGTTGCATTGTGCCAATCTTTGATACATGCTGAAAGTTTCATGAAAGATTACCACAAGTTCATTAGCAGTCCTGGGCCCTCTCTTCACAATGATGCTTAAGCATTCAGGAATCTTGGTCATGTGATTGTGTCAGGGGCAAAGAAGTGAGAATATAACCCAACATAGACAGCTAAAGCTGAAAAATTCAGAACCTAGTTTAAATAAGATGAGAAAATGCAACACACAAACACTGAGAACAATTGTCAATAGTGAGAAGTCTCCTACAATGTATTTCACTGAATCAAACAAGTCCTACTTAAAGGGAAATAGGATGTTTAGAATAAACCAACATGACATACAAAGTAAACAGCTGCAAAAATTGTTAAACCATTCAGTCTCATCAATAAACATCTGTAAAACCTTCATCTCCTCAAACTAATATGCACATGATGAATAATGGATGATGCATCATTTGAATTTTGAAAAGTTTGTTTGAACAAATCATTGTTGAGCAACAAATACCTGAATTTCTACCTGTGAGAGACTTATTTCTTGAAAAGAAAGCTACTGTCNNGTTGTTTTCTCTAGAGCAAACGCCTTATTTCCCTTTAAGTACTTCTCTATTCATAAGTTAAATACCTGATGCAACCACAATACCTTGGAATCAAGTAAAATTTAAATACGGGAGTGAAAATTTCTGAGTATAAAAGTGGCATTGTGAACGGTCATACAAAAATAGCTTGGCAAAAATAAGGACTGCCAATGAAGTTTTGCCAGGTGAGGAGAGGCAGTTACATCACACTTCAACATAATCTCAGGATATATATCACTGAATGACACTGATATACTACTGTGACCATAAGCCAATGTGCTTGATCATCTAGGATGCAGTGGAGCTTCCTCAAACTGGGATTTTGTGCACTTGTTGCTAATCCACATTTTCCAATGGATAAATGGAGGGTTTGCTACATCTTCTGATCAAGTTCGATGTTATCCTCCTCAAATCCTAGATTTTTCTTTCCAGTTTTTGGTGGGGTTGATTTGAAGACTTCTGTTGAGGTTGTATCACTTGCTTCATTTCCTTCCACATCTTGCTTTGCATTCTAAGGGAAGAATCAAAAGGAAAGTGACACTAGGAAAGTCATAAAGCTTTATTTGTGGGAGAAGTCAATTGACAACAGCAAGGGAGTGAAAAAACATTCCTTTTTTGTCTTTCTTTGGAAGTAGTGGTAGTTTTTGGAAGTTATGGTAACTTAATTTTCTGTCACATACCTCTCTTGATAAACTGAATATGTGATGACAATGCCAAAATCAACATTAGATAAGTACATCGACTGTGCTGATTGCATGAGGAAAGATAACTGAGACATCCTATCCAACTCCAGAGAAAGCACCAGACAAATAAAAATATTTGAGGGGAACTTTCATGCCATGTTGGGTGTTCCTTTCAAATTTGCCTTGTTTAAAATCAACAGTTTCAATCTTACCTCACAGTCAGGTAATACTTGTATTCCCTAAACCCTTAAAAATTACATAAAAACAATCTTCACTGGAAATGCTCACAAAAAAAATGTCAAAAAAAAAATCAACTATAAGCTAGACTCAGATAAACTCTCCAAGAAAATCTGAATTCATACTAAATTGATTGTACAGAGTTAAATATTTTGATAGATTGTACTCACTAATCATTACATAATATATGCTTGTGGCTTATCTGGAAGAAGTCTGTATAGTAGAGTGTAGGGGTAGATGTTTGAACACATTTAAAAATACATTTAAAAGGAAGCTCAAAACCCATAATTTGTAAGAAGGAATAATTCATATGTTGTTAGTCTTTTGTTTCTCTCTGATTGTTTTGTTATCTTTAAATATTCTTTTATTCTCTTCATACTTTCAAATTTATTTAAGTCTTGTTTTGTTTGTTCAGAAGTGATTACTCTGCACTGTAATCACTCCTGCCTTCTTAACTAATTAAATTCTTCAGCTGCTAAATTTCTGATGAAAGATAGGTATCAAGTTACATGTGAATGAGTATGATAAGTCTTTCTCCCTGTGCCTATCCTCCTGGGAAAGCAGTGCAACAAGATATCATTAATCTATTTACATCAAGGTTGTGTGATTACCATTTTGAGAACACCATCTACAGTAAAGATATGATTGATTTAGTGATATAAAGAGCAAACTGTTTAAAGGGTGCAGCTCATACCATGCTATAAGGACAGCTTTCTACAGAAATATGATACCAGTATAATATCTCTTCACAACGATCAAATCACATTAATCAAATACAATCACATAATTCACCTTAATTAATATGAAAAAAGAAGAGACAAAACACAGTTTCAACAGCAGGTGCAGCAGCTAAAAGAATGCCTGAGCATACTAAGCATCTATGGAAAGGTACTATGGACAAAAGAGGAGCGGGAGGAGGGAAGGGGGGAAGGAGGAGGCGGGGCAGGAGAATGAGCTGCAAGAGCATAAACTTACAATTCTCAGTTCATTATTTTATGACCCATTTCCAGCTACCAACATCTTTGTACATGCGATTTTATTTAATTTCTTCGAAAACATCACCTTGTTTTTAAAATAGAATCTATGTTTGTGGATATTGATTGCAAACAAACATTCTTGAATGCATTGACAGGAAATATGTACCTTAGTTTGATCTCGAAGCCGATACCACCGGAAGAAACAGAGACTCGAGAGAGAGGCCAGAATTATCCCAAAGGCGAAGAAAAACCACTGAAATGCCACCATTATTTTCTCTGATGTCACAAATCCTCTCTTGTACAATGATATGATGTCTTCATCAGCCTCCACAGACTGTAACAAAAATGTGAAACAGGGTGTTAAGAAAGACTGTTTCAAAAAGGATCAGGCAAAACATGTATGATCCTTGATTCGGTTTTGATCTCGTATCAGTCCTATCCTGTACTAAACTGACTGATGGTCCATCTGGATGTGGACTCTCCACTAAGGAGGAATTGTGGCAGGTGTACAAGAGCATCATCCCAAACTTGATGAAAATTAAGAAATCCTATTTACATTGGAAGTACCAATTTTCAATTGCAATGACAAGGTTTTGAGAAGTATGCGTAGTATTGCATATGGGCTACCCATCACACTTTGAGAGGTCCTTTGTAGTGAGTTGACATCACACAATCAATCAAAAGTTACTTGAAAGGTTTCTCAGTACGTTAGGAACACAAATGACATTGTCTGATTTTTCTTTGGGTGTGAACCACTTGATGACTGTAATGGAAGTGGTTACCCAATGAAAAAAAATTAAAGACAATGTATACTTTCAGTGTGGGATGGATCCAAGCAATTTGATGATGTCTTCTAGTTTTTAGCAACTGTGAAGTCTTTCAAGAAGAAAAATAATGCAACCCTCTTTAACTGACCTGAAGAAACATCAAACTTGTAAGCAACATTGGAGCAACAAGAGATTTCTTTAATAGCTGTGAATGGCCAGGGATCATGTAGATGCAGACACACAAAATATACAAAGCACTTCTTTCAAAGTTCTTTCAAAGGATTTAAGTGCTCTTAGTACAAATCAAGTCCGGCAACAGAATTCATAAGTTATTTTTTTACCAAATACTTCTTAAAACAAAGTTCTTCTGCACATAGTTTACTTTGACATTAAGGCACTCAATCAGGTGAGTGCCTCTCAGTAATGAGATCTCATTGATGCCAAAATTAGTCTACCATCGAAGGACTCTAAGACAAAATTTGGAACTTGAAGTTACACTTAACACATTAAGCTAGATGTTGCTTTGTGGACACCTCAAAATCTAAAAGAGTTTTCCTATCTATGCCCACAGTCCTGTTGGAATATGACATCTACAGCTTTGCAAAGCCTACACTGAACTCTAGTCCACACTGTGGAACAACCCACACTATAGATCACATAACATAGTAGGTCAGACATTGTCAAGTAGGTCTAACATCGTTTTAAGTTTAGACTAGCTATATGTAACCAACGATTACCCTGTTAACAGGCGGTCGACATTAAGCAACAAAGTGCACTGAAGGCAACAAACTCTGTCTCTGCCTTTCACAGGACATTCTGTCAGACCAATGTGTACTGCCCACAGTTGTGCAGGCATTGAACAATATGATTATGAGTGGACAACATGTAATCACTTATGTAATCAACAATGTAATCATTCTTACATATTGTAATGAGCCCTGTGTGGGTATAAAAAAAATATGTACAGATGACACTACCTACACTCTGAAGGAACATTCCCATCAAATCTTCACCGTTCCTGCACTTCAGGGTAAATGAAATCTTGTGACTTTTGCATGACTACTTCAGGATCTCTAAATAAAAAGTTCACAACCAAATTCCTAATAAACATACAAGAATTTGATCACTGAATAATGGCACGATGATCGCAAGGAAAAGCAAATTTTCCAAACTCGTAAAATTTTCCAGTCTGCTCTAAATCTCTTGACTTTTCTGTGATGTGGGAACGTTGAATATTCTGTCAAGTCTCGAAGAGAGAATGCCCTCAATGATTGGGTTTGCAGTTTTAATTACAGCAGAGAGGTATTAAAACAATCAACTCAAAACAATTGCCCTTTGTCACATATTTGATATGTTAGTGATAAACACTAAACATTAACGACATCAATATGGCTCCATAACATGTAATATATCCAAATTTTGAAATATTTGAGGACATTTACTGGGGGTACTTTTGTTTCAGTCAATACAAACACGAGCAAAAACCACAGAAAGAAAAGGTAACAAATATTTTATTAATGGTGATACTCACTTGTTCAAACCACACCAAAGGGAAATACATCTGGCGCACATTTTCAACTTGTCTGGAAAGAAAAAAA
>VJOZ01050794.1:0-13462 GCA_009801055.1 Stichopus horrens | reverse complement strand
TAGCACAATGATAACGTCATGTAATGCCATTTATAGAAATAGATAGAAAAACAAACTTAGATACTTTAGATGTGTCAGTGGATTGCCATTTCTTCTTCCTATCATATAAACTACCATAAAGATATGTATCTGGATGAATTAGCTTGATAATAATTTCTGGATATAGAGTTTCTATGGACAGCTGGGTCGCATATGGAACATTATTCTCTTAAGTTTGTTGCAACCCACTTGGAGTTCCGTGAATAAACAATATTTTGATATCCCTGTGATTGTCTGACACGTAACTACGAAAATCGTTTGGTTTGTCTGTGCATGAGTACTTGTTATCTTCTCTCAATACGTTGGCATCGTCAATGAGCAGTACTCTACTTCCAAGAGAAAATGGAGTTACTTTCTAATGAAAATAAATTTGAAGTTGCAATNNCTTTAATTTTCATAAAAAATTGCCGCCCACCTTGTCAGTGCATCACAACGAATGCATAAGCTATAAAGGTATTATGAATCTCTTGGTTAAATAATGCAGATACTATATGATATCTGTAGAGGAGGGAGATAGACTTTCTTTAGTTTAATTACCAATGCCACATGTATCTTGGTCAAACCTTTTCGAGCACACACTTATAAGTAAGTATGGTACATGGGAAAAATTAATAATATACATTTATGAGGTAATGGATATAACTTAGAAACACAAACTGGACATTTAAGTTTTGATCTATGGATGTAATTGTAACATAGGAACTTGAACCTTGACATATGTCATCAGTCACTGGCTCACTGAATCTCACACTTATCACATTGTCATAAAACGTTCTTTAACTTATGACGAAGTAACTTTCGATCGAGTATTCCGTGACCCAAATTTCCATGTCAATGGCGCTGGTCGTCAAATTGGTCAACTTGAGAAAACAAGTAGTAATTTGATCACATGCACTTGATATAACTAGTATACAACATTAAGAATCATATGGACATTCTAGGAGATTGGATAGCTCCATGGTTCAACCAGGGAGGTGCTAGGTTCAACGCTGTATGTCTTTTGGTCTTGATGCATGTGTGACGTCATTACTTAACAGGCATGACGTTGCATTTATTGGCATCAAAACAGCACGGTAAACGATCACGGCCATACCGTAGAGACACACTTTTGGCCAGTTACAGTTACGACGATATTAATTCCTGTCCACTTCTCAGTGAACGTTCAACTGGCAGTTACAGTCAATGTCAATTTTGACCACTGACTCACCTATACTCGATGACACATGTTTACCTTTTCTTTGCAAGAAAATGTGAATAATAAGTTAATACTGTTCGTTGTTTACAAATGCTGTCACTGAAGAGTGGAGCATCAATTGAATTGCTGAACATGGTACAAGTATGGTAATTTTTCATTTTTTTTGGATTTGAATGTATCTTCTAGATGATCTAACAATAGTATCTAACAGTATCAAATAATTTCTATCTGCACTGAGATGTCAAACGGTAAATATTCCAAAGCCATCAATAACTTTAATTAATCACACAAATGAACACAGAGTTCGCGATATGCCACTTAATTCAAAGTCGCCAAATTATATTTGCCCTATGTTGAAAGTGGATACATCATCAAAGTTAGTTCCCAGGGTCGGGGGAGGAAAAGGGTCGACAATTATAACTAAGTGTTTTACAGATTGAGATGATCAGATTTCCGAGGTTTCTTCGCACACGACATTTTTGCATTACAGGGCTACTGTAATAAACACTGCAGTAACCACTTAGCTACTTCCATTATTTGCTACGTACATTAGCCCCCTTCCACTGAATCGCATTTGGAAACTAAACCTAACCCACCATTTTAATAAAACGTCGATAAAACATGTAGTCTAACTGTTCTGACGATAACCGCGCAGAGCGTTGTTGCTCCATCTATTTAAAGAGTATCACATTAACACGTCGACAGGTCTGTGTGTAGAAATGCATTAATTGGAGAAGATTTTATGACAAAAGGATTCCCTTTGTTCTTGTCCACCTTATAAATTAAATCAACTAAATTGAAAAATAGAAATATCATTGAAAAATAACTGAGGCGTAATTGAAGTGAAAACTGTTAAATTAAGTATGGTATCTCATTGTTTTCAAATGCACTTTACCCTCTCGCCGTTTTCGCCACCTTGAGCTACTAAAATGCGTCTTAGGGGCGACATTGACCCCTGCGGAAAGCGTAAATGATGTGGCTACTTTCGTTGTACACCAAAAGAAGTCACACAATTTGCAAATTGACGAAATTCCTGGTCCCTGTTTAAGGGTCCTGACGTTGCACAACACACAGTGTGGCACAATACGTACTGCAAAGATGTGAGACTCATCGTTCTGTGTTCTCTTCGCGATACACGTAGCCAGTGTTTACCCAAAGTGTAACGGTACTTAGGAAACTGACACGTTCGTAGGATGTATTTACATATATTTAGTACTTAATACTGAAGGAGGCACTGATCAAGTGTTCTAAGCCAATGGTCATTTTCTATCTTGCCTATAAATTTGGCATGAAATAAAAGCTAATTTTCACCCCCAAACAGAAATAATATGAAAATGGACGCAAAGTAGCATGACTAAACTGTTGAGTATTTTTGTTGGCAACCAAATTTACATTCTCATCTCAAAATAGAAACCTGGGAACCAGATCATGTGTCATTCTTACAAGGGACTGGGCTGCACTTGCTTTGAATACCGCTGTAATTTTCTGCCTTTGAACTGCCTACCTAGAGTAAAAGTCGTCCGCCATCGATTGCGCTATTCAAATTTGAACATGTTCCTATAGTGTATGAGTCCTAACATGTACGGTTGCTCATCCGTGGTTTATCTGTCTGTCAAAGCAAATCGTGACCAAAGCATTGATACTCAGGGGAGGGTAGTTATTTTTGTTATGAGTGAGTGGATACAATCGGAATAGTTGATCCTGGTGGGGTTTAACCGTCTAGACAATGTTTTCAATACTGCGTACCAACATTTCCATTTTGAAGTAGCCAGATCAGGTCTAAAATTGAATATTTTACTGAGTAAGAGATGAAAAATTCAATAAATTTTTAAATACAAAAATAACTTTTTCGGTTTGTTCTTTTTCTTTCCTTTTCTTTGGTGAACGATCTACCTGATAAGCGTTTTTGGACTTTCCTTCTTTGTGCCTAGGCTATCTGTTGTTGTTTTTGTTGTTATAACCTTTCCATCTTGCATTCGAATTAGTGAAAAAAAAACATGTAAATGAAATAGAAAAAAATGAAATAAATTGATAACAAATAGGATGATTTCTCGAGGTATATTCAATTCTAATCTTAAACTGTATCCAACTCACATCATACCACAAGTCGCAACCCCTCCTCCGACTCAAATCAGTCTATGCACCTACAGCAATTTCTCTTCTGTGATGGATCTTGGGTTACTGAAAACAAATCGATGAGAGAGTAAACTTTATGAATTAAAGTATAAAATTTGTTGGGTTAAGCAGAAAAAGTCGTGTTGTTTTTAGTATCTCAAAGAGAAAAAATTTTTAGTTGATTTTCTTTCGCTTAGGTCAAATTTATTTCTGACTCTTATCTTGCCATTTTGTTAGTATTTAGAGAGGTATCGTGTTCCGATGACTATTTTTTTATGTTTCATTTCAGGGAGACAGATCTGGCTATAGACAAGTCACACCTGCAATCATAACAGTCGACATAACTTGAGAAATGGATTTGGCATGCAAAGTAATTTGTTTATGCATACATATCCTGTATTTCCTGCCGGAGAGCTGTCAATTGGAGTTACAGCCTTTGGATTGTATCTTATTACAGTTATTTATAAGTAGTCCAGAGACAATACTGAATCACTTCACTGTTTCAGAGAATACCAACATTTACGTTGGAGGAGTAGGGAGACTATACCACTTATCCAAAGACTTTGATGTACTGGCCAACTTTACTTCTGGAGTAAATAACATCAACAAGGTTTTAGCAATAGGACATCAGCCATTGAACAGACTGATATCATGTGGATCTGGTTTAAATGGAACATGTCAGCTTCGTTTTCTGGATAACTTGAATGATGCAGGAGAACAAACGTTGTCATCATTGAAGGTCACTGAAGATGAAAGTACAACACTTGGTTTAGTAGTAAATCATCCACCAGAGACAGCTGTTAGTCTGGCTCTTTATGTTGCAAATAGTACTGGGACAGCTGGTTCCACACCGGTGCAATCCAGATGTTTATCTAAACTTGATGGAAGCAACTGCATTAGAATTGACCACAGAATGACAAGTAACATTGCAGCTAGTGTGGCTGCAGAGTTTTTTTTATCAAATATGCTGCCTCGTTTTCATATGATGGTTACATTTATTTTGTTGCATCACAACTACTGGATGCCACTGAAGTAAAGCCCAGCCTAATTTCATTGTACCTAAATTGAGTCGTGTTTGTCAAACTGACAGTAGCAAGACCATGGATGGCTTCACGGAGATCACTCTTGAATGCAGAGGAATCGATAACACTCTTTACAACATTGTACAATCAGCAGTGGTAGTGGAAGATCAGCTCTTTGCTGTATTTGTCAAGAATGATGGAGACACTTATTTTGACCCAACTGATGAGTCTGCTCTCTGTGTGTATGACATGAAGAATCTGATTCAAGAGTTCAGTACAACAACTACCAACTGTGCCTGTGATGATAGTCGGATCTTTAGTAGCAACAATTATCTGGCAGGCTCTCAATGTAGCAGGGTAAGTTTCAGTTTTTCCCAAGACACAGCTAGAGACGCCAGACCTAGATGAGATATGATTGTCAAAGTGCCCATAAACCATGAATGACTTCATTAGGATTCATGTTTAGTTGCAGAACAATGAGTAACGCTCTTCACTCTTCATACTGAACTGTACAACAATCACCAGTGGCATAGAAGATTCTCAGGTCATGGAGATGTTAGCCCATGCAACAATCTAGGTAGGCCTACCTGTAATGAGAGCAGGGTAATCGTTAGTAACAACGTAAAATAGTGTTTCCTTCGTAAATATGTCCGGTTGCCTTATGAGCATTAAAATAACTGGGCAAATTGACTATTGAAAAGTTACAATTTTAAGAGAAAATCCAGCGTAACTCATTGATGGAGTTAAATCAGGCTGTTTTGTTAAATCTACAGTTAATGTCCTTGTAATGATAAACCGTTCTAATTTGCTACTACAAATTGATGCATCTGTGGACAAAATACTAGTAAAAAGCATAGAGCTGCATATGTGTACATCCCATTCACAGTAAGTTGAAAAACTAGCGTTTTGCTATTTGTCGCTGGTAACCCTGACGTTGATGCGTCTTGTGTACGTATGTGCGTGTGTCCAAAATGAAAAGGAATTAGACAAGAATCAGGGATTTCTTAAAACTTGAGATTGAGAAAAACAAAATGAAGACGAATTAATTTTTTTCTGAAAGATTGAGTAAGGTAGGCCTCTCTTCATATGTATTGATTCGGCAATTCATTTTCTTTTTGTTTTCGATGAGTCATATGCTTTTGTTACTAAAATGTACTTTTTAACAGTCGTGAACAAAAATTAATTGTAATATTGTGGACATTGTCCTCTTTGATCTCAAAAGATCTTGAGGTGGAAGCGGCACAAGTAACATACTAGTAAAATGGTTGTCTGGTTATGAAACGTGACAGACATACAGAGGCATTTGATGACTTAATAACATTTTGAAGCATTTGAAGGGTTCAAGTACCTCTCCATGAATTTTGTCGCTAATGTTTTCCCCTTTGTGTTCTGTTGTTCGCTTGAGGGCCATAAATTTGCTTCTCATCCAACGCTTGCCACCCTATTCAAAATCACTTTGCTATGCCTATGACGGCAAACTGGGATATTATCAACATCACAGATGGACGCCCAATAGAGTGCACTTTTGGTACAATGGTCCACTTAGAATTTTGGACTGGATGAAGGCTGAGAACTCAATGTGAAGAATATATCTAAGCTTAGTGCTACTATCGGCTGGCGTGGAGAGTATACATGAGATCGCCAGAAATTACTCCTTCCATCCTCCACAAATAGGCTGCCAGAAGTGTCACTATTATCACAGTCACAAAACGTAACGGTAAAATAAGAACTCCATAACGTTTAGGTAAATTTTACACACAGTTAATGTAAAATTTACCAAAATTATGTAGAATTTACATATACTGTTTACCTAAATTATGTAAAATAAGAACTACATAAATTTTACATATAATTAAAGTGCAGAAAATGTATGTTGTATGTATTTATGTTGTATGTATTTATGTATATATAAAATGTATGTAGTGCACTATTTCCCTGCGTTTCACCTAAACTGAAAGGAAAGCTAAAATAATGCTATAATCTTTTGCATTTATTACATCATCTGCCCTTCTTGTCATGTTTAGTACCTGGGATCCTCTGCCAAACTTCCCGCTCGGCTATACCAACACAAATCTTCCCTAAGTTCGTTTTGTAAACATAGTTCCAGGCAAGGCAATGATTGCTGGCGTCACCTCTCTTCATATTTTCCAAACAAATACAAGCTCAAAATTTTAGAGGTCCTCTAGAGCGAATGCGGCCTACACGACAAAGAGAGCAGCTGGATCTGGAAGCTGGACACAGTCTTTCAGGAGGAGTCTAATATCAATGACGGGGTTCATACCCGAGCTCGCTACGTATACCCATTTTGCTTTGTCACGCTTCAGTTGTGTGAGTGTCCAACTGCTTCTTATTAAACTGCCTTTTCTTCTATACTGTTCTGTGTTTTGTGTTTTTTTTTTAGTTCATTTGTAGTTCAGTTGCATTTCGTAGAGACTGATGAAGTACGCCTACCCTATGTTTCAGATAGGTTTCACCATTTTCTATTAATGTTATTTGTTTGTTTTGGGTATATGATGCCTCTTTTCCTAAACTAAAATAAACAAGAAAAATACCTGTCAACAGCGCAATGTCTCATAAACAAATTTGCATCGTTTAGTTTTTGGTGTCAGATATTTTCAATAATATCTTTTGCACTCATCATTGTTCATTTGCAAGGGAGATTACATTTTCTGCATTCACTATTATCCAACACGATTACTCACCGGAGACATGATCGTTAGTTGGAATTATCAATCTGCCCCGCGTCCATCTAACAGGAGACATGTATGTATGTTGGCTACATACAGTGAAGCCAACAGATTTCTTTTTTTTTCCTCCCTTGAAGGTTGCAATTCACACATTTGAGGGAAATAAAAAAAAACAAATATTGATTCCCCTAAAAACAATTACCAGGAGAGCAATAAAACTAACCCAACATGCACCACGACAGGTGAGAGGCAAACACATAAAATCATGTCTGTTATTCTGTTTCAATGGTACTGCGTATTATTAACCCTCAAGCTGTGTCGGAGATGATTCCGCAACAGATATTGATTTTGAATTGTGGAAACTGTTAATCGTTCAGTTCATCATATGGGAAGCTTTCGGGTTCATATGGAAGCTTCGCAGATTATACAGACGGCAGGTACAAGTGTAATATACAATGTTAGTCGTGTTTGTCCCTGCAGATGACCATGTTACTTGCATTTTGTATTCTGAATACGTCGCACGTAGAATACGTAGCCCAGTTCAGATGAATAATGATCAGGGGAACTTTATTTATACCTTTAATGCCCATTGTATCATCACCTCTACAACGAAATAATGAACTATGTCTGATCTCCAACAAAGTAGATACGCTCTTTATTCTGTGCTTATAAATGGGGTATCACGTACGTTTTTTTTTTTTTTGTTGAGGTTTTCTTTGTGACGCCTTTTTAGAGGGATTTTCATTTTCTTAAGTACATGTCAGACTATTTATTTCGTTTCACTATTCAAAGTCCCCGAAAATGAAAAGGTTTCAGCAGAATACAACTTTGAGACAATGGCACTTGTCTGTTTTCACACAGTATTAAAAACCAATGCCAGCGTGCACAGTGATCGGCAAGCGACTGAAGAAAGCCATCATTGCGTGAGGTATCTTCCAAGATCTCATGACTATGAACATTCAACATTCAGAATTGAAACTATACATGACCAGAAACATTGAAATTACTTCCCATTATGTGAATGCGCTAGTAAGATTCCGATCGCGCTTCTTTTCTTCTTTTTCTAGAATTTTTTTTTTTTTTTTTTGTCCCCAAAATCCATCCGCACTTGTCCTTCCCCTACTATAGATATAGGAAAACAAGAAAAGTTTTTCTTAGTTTATGGAAAAATGAAAAACAAATATCTGAAGTTTAAGCCTCCTGAAAGTGTGTCCTCTGAAAGTAAGTTGAAATAGTACCTTACATTTGGAACATTGATAGCCACTTCAAAATTCCAATCGCGTGATTTAGCGTTCCTGGAAATGCCGGGAATAGACAATCTTAAAAACAATCCTATCACGGTGACCGCCGGCAACGACGTACGAAAGTTCAATAGGGCCAACGTATTTCTTTAAGTCGATTAATCAAAATATTACTTGAATTAATGAAATCATTCATTTCATTAATCAAATAACGAAAATGTTTCATCAAATTATTAAGGTGTTTAATCAAATGGAAAAATATCCCTCTTTATTGTACTTCATTTGTGTAATAAAACTTGCAACAACAAAAAAAAATGCATGACGTTAACAGCCTTTCGTAGAAATCTATTGTATACATGTCACGTTGCATCATACTAAGAGGCTTTAGTACGCTGATGTACGATAAATTACAGTTTCGTAGGTCAGCTTACTCAGCGTAAACCACTGGAAATAGAATTTTCGGAATGCCTGTTGACCGTAACGGTGATAAACCGGTGACATGAACAAAACCGCTGGCGGTAACTTAGGCCTACACATTGTTCATGCGCTAAGACCACCGTACTGGCACAAGTAGCCTACCAGAAAAGTGCTGTGTCGGCCAATTTGAAGAAACAGTACATCAGACGGACATGTGTGTTGCATTGACTAACACACTGTCAGATGCTTCCTGTACATTGTCAATATATTCGGGTCTGCACCACTGACGCACATCCATGCAGCTTATGTAGAATGCCGTGCATCTCGATGACCATACGTATACATGTATCTTTAAGAACGTCAACTAAATCCATACATACGTCTGAGTGAGGATCAGACTCAACATCCCGTGATTGGATTTGTTAAATTTACCTGATTGCGACAGTATGAAATTCGTTGGTAAATTGAATTTTTTTCTTTGTTTATGAAATTTCGAAGTTTAATATGACGAGTAGTAAAAGTTTTTAATAAAATCCAACCAACAACCAGAAAGATATCAAACTATATCAATTCAATATAGCAGAGCAGCGTGTGCGTCGCTCATATTACCCAGAACACCGATGCCTCCGTCCTGAAACAGTTTTTATATTAACAACCTTTCATCTTACCCATTACCCAATTCTTATGCCCTATATAGTTTCAATTTCCCTTTCGGCCACGTTTTGTTCTTTTTTTTTCTTTTTCTTTTTTTTGAGGATGTAAAGTTTCTGCAAGGTTCCAGTGACATATCCGGGAAGGCGTATTAATTCCTCTAATTAAGACTGACACGCTTGCCTTTGATCACGTTTCCGTGTGCAGTGTTTATTTTCCCCCGACCTGGTGCAAAAAACTTCATTTTGCTTCCTTTCTCGTAAAATGAAACTTCAAAGATCGCCTCTCTCAGAATAGAATAAGAGAAAGAGAGAGACACAGACAAAATATAAAAACCAAAAATAGAACAGCCAATATCATCATATGACTGCAATGTGTACTACTGTCATCATTTGGGTGGTTGCCTGGGGTGATACAATCTTTCAAACAAAACAGGTAAAAAAAAATCCCATCGGCAATTTCAATATATTGTCTCACCGGCGTGGATAGCACAATTATTCGCATATCTCCCCTAGATGATTACAATACTCCACGGGTATTGCTGAGCAAAGTCGCCTCTGTTGGCTTATGCCATGTTCTGTGCGGGCTGTGAACTAAGCAAAGTATAAATAGTATTAATGAGTTATAGATGGCGAGCTTCCACTAAAAAGAAAACATAATAATTATGAAACACAAACTAAATCTATAATGTTTATACACCTCATGAATAAAGAGGAGAGTTTACGGATAAATATACGATGATTATCAATAAATAAATAATCATATACTTTACAGCCACGCTCTTTCTTCTCCTCTTAGTTTCTTATATTTTATATGGGCAATATTTAAGTATCATCACATTTGCAATAAGTCCCCCGCCCCTTACACTCATCTAGTCTCAGCCGAATTGTTTTCGGTACAAGTTGACCGGCACGTCTCTGATGACCCCTGTTAGGATATCCAGGTCACCAGGATGACGTTTTGAAAAATGAATTATTCATCCAATCACATTTTTTGCAATTCATGCGGAAAATACTCCTCGGGCAAGTATCCAAAATATTCATTCAGTACTTGAAGAAAGACTTTTCACAGGGCAAAACAGTACATCAATAATCCAAAACACACACATTTATATTTCTTTTTACAGAACACGTAAACCCATATTCATCCAGGTACGTGAAAGGAAGCTAAAGAAATGTTCGTTTTTTGTGTTTTTTAAAAAAATATCTTAACATATTTTAGTGCAATCGTTATGTCCAACTGTCAGAACGGTACCAAGTCTCATACACCACTTTCAATAGTCTTACTGGTGTAGAATTATTTTAAAAGTAAACCCCAGTCCACTTAATCTTCAGAAATACCTGACAGGTCAGGCACTCACTCAACAAAGATCTACTTTAAGGACGAAAACAAAAATGAAAGGGCAAAAGGAGAGACGACGAAACATACTAATATCTGAATGTACCGCATACGGCTTCACACTTACTTTTCGCCGTATTTTTTTTTTTTTTTTTTTATTGCCATTGGTACAGTATCACACGAATGTTGCCATAGCAATTTGTCGTGCATACTTTTCATATGTGTTTATTACTAACGCTTGTATTATAGATACATCGGGATTATACGTTGACATAGCAAGAGGGATTAAGGCCGTCAATACATTTGCTCATTACCGCTTGTGACCAAAAAAGTCCAACAAATCCTCTCAAAAGTTTAATTTTCATCAATGTATTTGATACATAGCTATTGTTTTGACGTCAATCAAGACTATTTGATACAAGGGAGAGTGCTACGAATCATATATACTCGAAAGTTCGTCGTGGTCATACGGGCTCTTTACGATCTTGACGGCGTGCCGGCCTACCCAAAGTTTCAATGTCAACGTGAGGAATCTTCACATTTATTTCCTCCGACAGACGAAATTGCTGTTACAAGGAAGTAGGAGATAATAATTAATTTACATTGTTTTGGGATTTTTTTGTGTATCCTCCAAGTATAAGCCATAACAATGCACTATGCAGACTTAGATACAACAACTAATAGTTAAAAAAAAAAAAACTTTTGTAAGTGTACAAAGATCACAGTATGTTTCAAAGTTCAAGTGCATATGAATGAGTGCCACCATACTCTCGCTCTAATCTGCTCTGTGGTATAAGGGTGCTCTTTTTTAACTCAAAGCTGCATGTTGCGTTTGAACACTTGTTTCCTGCCATTTATCAATGTCTATGCAGTTACAATGCTGACATCAAGCTAAGGAGTTCGATTACTTCCTTGTCCTACTAGACATATTACAGCGATACTTATGACCTTTTTGATGACTAACTATGATACCCTCATGACTAGCCATGATACCCTCCGATAAAATGTTTCTTGTCTGAACCCGAAGGAAGCAGCCAAACTCCAACTTGGCCTTGAGGGTCTCCAAGAGAATTACGGAGAAACTTGAGCTAGTTTTACGAATGATAAGGTGAGCGAAATGTGCGAAATATGTTTACACTAATGTCTTTGATGCTGCTCAACCGTCGTATGGTGACATGAAGTCTCTAAAAATCATGTATGGTAATATCCATCAAAAATCAAAATACTCTAGCTGGAAGTCTTATTCCACAATAAGAAAATGGCAGACACTGGAGGATCACGTGCTGCGGGAATGCAATCTTACGATGAGTACCATAAGATGTAGAAAGGACTTATAATTTTACCTTATCCCTACGACGAAAGAAAAGAGGTATTACAAGACACCGCAAATTTTCTGCGTTTGATGTGCAAATCACGGGACAGTTACACTCCTACAACTGATGAAATGTCTCATTTAGCAGCACAGTACTGTACAGTGTACGTTGCGCGATGTGCGCGCCGTTTGTTCGACCTATGGCTGGTTGTGTTATGAAGTGCGAACGTATGAAACTATTAGACCTACATACCATACCGTCCCCGCGGCACGTAACCCTCCATGCTATATGGCCATACCATGCAAAGACAATACATAAGCGTGGTATGTCTTGTTACCAACGTCGTCCCCGCCCGTCAAGTTATTTTTATCACCTTATCGTTGTAAGGTAGCAGACGATAAAACGGTCAACCAAACATCAACATACTAGCTTAACTTGAACTGCATGACAGGGCATACTTTTTTTTCACTTTTTGTGAATAGCAAGACTTTTCATTAGGGAGATTGGGATCAGGTTCAAGTTGTGAAAGAAAAAGTCAGAACAGCGTACGTCAACAATACGCAGTTTCCTGGTGTAAAAGGAAGGTATTTCAAAAGATGGTATAAAGAAATACACAATGCTGAACTACTTTAAAAGATTTATTCATTACGTCTACAAATTTCCTCATTTTAGTTAACTTAATAATGTCCTTCCATGTGCGAGCAAAACCCATTGTCAATCAAACGTTTATTGTTCAGTGGTTTGTGATAAACTGAAATACCTTTATGGTCAAACCTTGATCAATGCAAGAACTAATAGAAAGTTGTCAATTAGTCTTGATTTGCTCAATTAATGTTTCGTGGTAGTAATTAACTTAATTAGTTTTAGGTATTTTTAGCGTATTTTTTGTGTGGGATCAAAGAGCCTCAACACTCACCATGAACAGGAAGTCATGAATAATTTTTCTTACCCTTGAGAATATGCCTCTCCCATACCTTACCCAACAACGTATATTTCAAGAGAGACGGCTCTTGCAGTCAATAAATTTACGCCCTTGGAGGACTGTCACCCGCACTGAAAATTTGAAGGGTCTCTATTTTATGTAGCCCATTAAATCTGGAAAGGTTTCTGGGTTGTCTGAGCTATCACTGCAGTAGACTTCCCATAGTAACAATGGAGCTCGTGGAAATCTTCCCACTTACAGTTTATCCTCAAAATTCTTTTTCCAAACAGTGCAAAGTATTAACTTCACTACATTCGCAGCATTCAATGAGTTGATGTTAACATGAACTATACAACAATTATTTCATAGAAATAAAGAAAAAACATCATTCAAAGGGTTTTTTTCTGTTCATTTTTTTTTATTTCAACGTAATTGATAGTTTGTACACCGCGGCAAGTACACATAACATTTCATTAGGCCTATGCTGTTTAAATGTTCAGGACTCTTAGAGCCTCATGGCAT
>VJOZ01050759.1:0-11398 GCA_009801055.1 Stichopus horrens | reverse complement strand
CGTTGGAAAGAAAAAAAAAACGTTTAAAGAATCAATTTTAATATCAACAAGTGTGTTGGCAAGTCAGCTATCTTTGCCGCAAAATGATTATAGAGAAAGGATAAGCCTCTATCATGCAGTTGGTGATGGCTACCCTGCGTTTTAGGCCCTGTCGTAATAATTTCTGTAATCCTTTTATATTTCTTTATTTTACATTCTGTAAATTTACATTTTTAGAAGTATAGGCTAGTTTACTTACCGCAAAAAGCCCCGTCGCATAACACGACCGCAGAGAGAGTCAATAAGCCAACGTACAAGAAATGCATTGTTCTTTGTTCGAATTCAAGAGAAAGAATGGATCATCTGGCATCTGATCATATTAATTTACTTTGTTTCTATTGCCTAGTATTAGCGTACGGGCTACAAATATTCCACGTGATGACGCATCCTTCTGCAGTCGAGTTGTTCGCTGTCTCAACCAAGTTTGCTCGCACGGGCCGTTAGAGATAACAAGCCACTGCATGTCTCACTAATCTACAGGTTTTTGTTTGTCCTCAAGAAACAGGTGTAGACGTTCCCGTGACGAATCCGTGATGATATAGCAGGCATATATGAATTCATAGCCGGTTTCTGTTTAACTTTTAGAGATAGCCGACATTGTTCGTTCTCTTCTTCTAGCTCGAAGTTGAGGCTGATTTCTTTTTGTCAATGTGACTTTCAACTTACGGAGAGAGATCGGTGTTATTGAAGTTGTCATTTGCTGGAAGTGTTCCTTTGAAACCTCACCGTCTATGCATCCCAATACTACATCTGTCGCTGAAAACATAGTCTTCCTCAAGGAATTAATTTACGCAAAAGATAGAAGATCATGTAGGAAGCGTCGCAGTTACTATGTCGAGGAATGCCCCTTACAAATTTCTACAGAAATTTTACAGCCATTAATGTAATCTTTATTTTCTTTATTTTTCTCTATTTTTCCCCTGACCAGTTGTTTTTTATTGGAGGAGAGTTAGCTTGAGTTTGGAGAATTACCTTTGTCGTTAGAATGTCCATCTGGGATCAGTCCCGGGATCAAATCCCATCGCAACCAATGAAAACTTTTCTGGGGATTCAAATTTGACTTATTCGGTACAACTGTTTACAATCATGGTGCTGAGGGGGGTTATTTTGTATCCCGTTGTTCTCCGATTTAGGTCTCGTCCGCTTCAGGTTGCTCGGTACAGCTGATGGCCTGCTGAGCTGGTTGTGTTCTTCCAGCCTTTGGGAAAGTGGTTAAGTACTGGAAGTACTTGAAGAGCCCATAGACATGGGCTTCCTGATCCTCAAGGCTTCAAATTCAAAACATGTCCCATCTGTTGATCAGAAACCTGAATCAGTTTTTTCATATATCTGGTATTCAAATGTTTCTGTATTCCCATGACATGACTCAGTGAATCCTGGGGACACTTTTACGAGAAAAACGAAACTTGAATCTGGGGATTTCCCAAGCCGTGTGGCATGCTGCGACTGGGACCAATGCTGAAAGCATGCCTTCATGAAAGCCATATTTGTAGTAACAGTACCAAACTGGTGACGATTATTTATAAACAAAATTTATACATGTGGTAGCCAACCTTTGCCTCTTTTGAATAATTGTTGTCCTGCTTGCTTCACAACTTCTTCTCCCCCCCCACCATCTAGCTTTGCAAAATTGCTACCAACAGCCATGTTGCTCTCAATGCCTACAAGATTTTTCATGATTGTACTATGTTAACTGCAGATAAGCCAAGATGACAGGAAAATTAAGTGACCGGTGTCAAAAATTTCACCGAAATTGAAAAATACGCAAAA
This sequence comes from Stichopus horrens, assembly GCA_009801055.1. Lineage (NCBI taxonomy): Eukaryota > Metazoa > Echinodermata > Holothuroidea > Aspidochirotida > Stichopodidae > Stichopus > Stichopus horrens. Next base: position 9,589 of record VJOZ01050759.1, on the reverse strand, counting down.
GAACGACAGCAAAACACGGTGTACCGTCTTTGATAAATATTGTTAATTTAATACCATATTCTAATGTTGGGTACGTTAGACATATGTAAAAACAGCACAGACTGGGCTTTTTAAAAGTGCTCCACTCTTAATAAAAACATTCAAAATTACAGTTGACAAAATGTTCCCTTCAATTTTGTTACATTTTTTAAATGAATAAATTATCACAACATTATGGCTCACTTTCACTGAAGTAACTCCTTACTTTTTGTCCATTATTTGCCAAAACATACACCAACTTTCTTTTACTTCACTTTTCATCTGCTCACTGACGACCAGCGTTACATCAATCTTCACAATGCTGAAGTGATAGTGTTGTCTCTTATCATAAAAAAAAAAAAAATCTGCACCAGAAAACACCTAAGATGACACTTTGGTAACATCTAATTCAGTTTGCATTTTTGGAAGTAAAACTAGCAAAACCAGTGTCATCCAAGGTATTATGTATTTTAAGTGCCAGAGTTCATTCTTGTTGAAAATTTATTACCAATGATGTGTCTTTCTTCCATCAATTCTTTTCGATTTTGATTTTGCTCACTTTAAATGAATATTATGAACTGATGTTTTCTGACTCACTTGACAAAACTGAGGACTGGGCCACTTACACATCCAGACTTGCCAACTATCATGGTTTTACAGTCAGTCTTATATTACACTTGTTGTCTCTTCACAGAGGAAATGAGACCAATTCGCTGTGTGATAATCACTTTGACGAATGTCAGATGTTTCTGCTTTTAGACCAAGATCAATAATAATTTTCATCACTGGTTTATGTTACTGAATTGCAAACATATAATTCTCAGGAAAGTGAGTCTAATTTGCATAAAGATTTGCAATGGCAGATAACACATTAAGGGTGAAAGGTTGAAGACAAGAATCTAAAACTTTCTGGGTTAGAAAACACTTTTCATAATGAAGTATGAGCACTTTTTCCTTACAACCTCTGGGTCTGAAATGTGATTTCCAGATTTTCTTGCAAGAACCTTAAGCTTTGACATTTTTGAAGTTTTCACTTCTGCTTAAACCCAATGACATATGTGTGCATACATATTTAAGAAGGAAATTTTACTTGATGACACATAGCAATTAGCAAGTGACTTTTCATTTGCCTCCAAGCAGTTGGTTCTGATCAATGTCTGATCACATTCTAAATGTACTGTGGGGCACTCACTGGCAGATCCAAGGGGAGGAGGGGAGAATGGGGCCATGTTTCCATCCAAAGGTGTACCAAAATAATTGCGTACAGACTTTATACCTATGAACGTCACAATTGTACACCCTTTTCCTTTGGCAGTCTGAATAAAATTTTGGAAGGGAAGGGGCCACCCCTCTTAGATCTCCTCCCACATATCACTGTACTACCCAGTGTGGCCCCTCCCACACAACTGACTTGGATCCGCCAGAGGAGGTAGCGCCTCACGATCAGTTATTTCACGCAGTCATCTTGGAATTCACTGCGGTTAAAATGACTAGAAATTCATGCACATCGTATTGAGCGATACATAAGAAAGTATCCAAATGTGCGATAGTAACTGACTTTCAGTGACAATACCAACGTGATGCACTAATGCATACTGATAGTATTGGCCACCACAACAATTGTAACATATTCATTCTAAAATAATAAAGAAACCATAAAAAACCATCTAGCCAATGCAGCCATCGTATTTACTCCACATGCTTTTTTATCCAAGAAACATGAGCCTCATTTTTCTTGCTCCCTGTGGTTGCTTAAATGGTAAAATGAGTATGCAAATCTTGTGTCATTGATGGAGACAAGAATTAACCTTTTTGTGAGTGGAGATTTCCCTTTTCTCTTCCCTTTTCTAAAGGTAAATTAATATCAATTTTGTAAAAGAAGTCTCCTGTTTTTCCATTCAATTTCTGAACTGCAATCTGTGCTGTTTTAATAAGTGCCGTTCACTTTGAATATTGCAGAAAAAAGGCTGTTTAACTTAGTTCTTAAATATGACGAGCGATACATTCTTACATCTGTTCATGGCCTTTTTTGCCCCATACACCTGTGACGAGATATTATTTGAAAAACCATGGGATGATAATGACACTGTTACACACGTGAGCACTTTCAGTTTCTCGAAGTTTTTCTTTCTTGGTTTTTTTCACGACTTTTTGTTCCCCCATTTTCTGCAAAATGGTAAAGTCTTGTCTTGAGTTTTAAATTCTGTTGTCTGTTACAGACAACACTGAGTCCACAGAATCCATTCTTCAGTGATGTGTGTAGTAGGTTTAACTGACTACATGAAGATCCCCCGTCTCAGTTCTTAGCCAGGTTGTCTATGTCATTCTTATGTGGCTGAGTGCTTCAGCTCTCCTCTCTGTGTTCTGAAACAGGGCCCTGATCATGCTCTTGACTTGCAACGGTTCAAAGACGTCTGCTAGTGGACCCTAGAAAATACAAAACAAAGATTAACAGAAAGTTACGATCCTTCCAAGAAACTCTTAACCATACTTCAAAATGCTCTCGAAATAGATATCTCGAGAGAAGAGTGAAATAAGCTCAATTTACAAATATGTTTAACTTACTGCACTTACCTCAGGATTTTTTTTTTTTTNNACTACAACTGTGAGTCAATATGACTTCTCCGCTGAGCTAACTGTACACAAATTCACGTTGCTACGACAATATAAACTGATGATTGCATACAATCAACACTTGACAATTCCTTCTCCATGGTCACCATGGCGACAACAATTTAACACTTGGAGACCAAAAAGATAATGGAATCAGCAGATTGACTGAAAGACATTCTACAACTTACACTTCATCTAGCATCCCAATGTAAGGTCATAAGGGGAGAAAATACAATAAAAATGCAAAATACTTTGCTTGAGTCCAGAATAATTGCCATCCTAAACTTAGCGACAATCCTTAGTCCCACTTTCATTTTGTCTTTCAACATTGCCTGTCAACAATTGCGCTTGCAACTTAGTTGAATGACACACCATGAAGTTGACCAGTGGAGGCAAAAGATTTCCTTATTTTATATTAACACCAGCAGTATCAGAGGTAATAAGTTGCTGTGTACATCCATTAATTGTTTTTTCATTCAGAAAAATAAGATAATCTTGTGTATTTTTAGCACAAAGACTTTTGCATGTAACACATTTATGTAAACTCAAGGTATGAGACATTTTCATTTACTTTTTTAATTTTTATGGCATGAGTTGTCAATGTGCTGTTTTGGTGACCAAACATTTGGATGAAATTGAAAATGGTCCCCAAGGATATTTAGGGCTCGTGACCAAAAAGCCGACATAATCGTCGAGCATTGCATACAGCACGTAAGGCTAGCCTGCATGATAAGCTACACGGTAGAAAGTCACTCAATTGTATAGTGAAAACATTAAAGAAATCTAAATGGGTTTTGTAAATGGCATTGAAACTAACCACACACAAAGACTGTTGTTAATCAAAAAGGCAAACAAAGGGGTTCAGCAATCACATTATGTGACAGTGCTTTTCGCAATTACTGTCGCATGTCCAGATTTTCTTTTCTTAAAGTGCAGTGTATTTCTCTTTGAAGAATGGCCAAGCGAAAACAGAACATTCAAATTCGACATTCCGAAACTGATGTCTCAAAGAACCTCTTACCTTTCCATCTGCCCATCTCTCTACGATATCTTTCATGCTTGCCTCTAAGATAAATAGGAGTTCCTCAAACCTCATCCATTCCTTGATATGCACTGCTGCCACTATCGTCTCCTGTTTGGAATAAATGATGAAAACCAACCTTTTCTGATAAAAACTACAGAATGGGCCATCGAACGTTCCCTAACCAAGGGAAGCATTAACGAAAAAACAAAATTAACAAATGCGTATCTTTTTCTAAGAAAACAATCAAGCTTCGAATTTTCCTTGACACATCAAAGGGAGTACACATGTGATACCACATAACGAATAGGGCACACCAGAGGGGATGTGACATCACACGGATATCATATGTGTTATGCCTGTGGGCATGTGGCATCACACACATGTGTGGCATCACACACAGAGAATGAAGTAGCCTGGGCCAGAGGGCATGTGACATCACACACCGTATGGAGTATGCAAATTGACTATAAAGCTAGATGAGATGTGATGGAATTTATCCAATATTGCACAGCATTTTTATCCAAGAGAGTAATTCTAATACACATTCCTTTGAAGCAAATGATCCATAAGGCCAGGCTTTTCTGATGCTTTCCCTCTTCAGATTTGTTCAAGCCAATATTTTAATATTTATCAGAGTCACCTTAAACTCACCACCTCCAAACTGCCTTCTGAATTTAGAGGGTTTCTATCTCTTCCCTTGTATGTGGTTTCTCTGTCATTATATTACTCCTTCAACCTTTTACATTTTTGCTTTAGCTTATTCTGCTTGTTATCCTTTTGTTTTCTTTTTTCTTTTTTTTTTCAAAACTTGTGGCATATTATCATTACAGATTATTCTGAGTATTATTTCTGTACTTACTTAGATATGATTCAAAAGAAAGTATTAACTATCAGATGAAAGATTCAGAATTTTAAGAGGTTTTGTTGGCCTACCTGTGTTCATACTGTTTTAAGAGGCTGCACACCTTTGACTTGAAATTTGACAGAAGGCTCATGAGGTAAAAAACAATCTATCAGGAAGCATAACTTCGAGTAAATGATAAAATGGTGTTCACCGTATAGTGTTTTGAGTTTTAAAAGACCAAACAAATAATTTCAGTTGATGTTTGACAGACGGGTGATGATGGTGAGGGCATAATCACTAACATGTTGCAATGCAAGGGACAAAATAAGTGGGTCTGTGACCCACTTGTGAATCAATAGCATGTGAGCTTCACCGTACCTGCGAATCAAATATTTTTGCCCAGTCCAACATAAAATAGTGAATTCTCTCTTGAATTGTTTTAAAAAAACGTGAGGCTACAACTTTGCACAGCGCTGCTTCGCATGCGTAGTTGACCATTAACAGCTGCATAACCTTCGCAGCAGGTATCGAATAATGCTTGAAAGGTTGTGATATGCAGACTAACCTAAGCATCACTGAAACATTTGTTTGTTAAACATCTGTTTGTCAAAAATGGGCTGACTGCTAACCATTTCGTACATTGATTAGCAAAAGCTTTTGATCAATTTGTTCACAGTATTTCATCCCTTATAACAAGTTATCTAAGGTAAGGTACCATCAACCTCCAAACATTACTCAAGTACATCAGAAAGTGGTTCTTACCTTACTGTGCCTAGGTTTTAAGAGGCCAGGTACTTTGTCCTTGATGCTCGACAGAAGATCGTGAAGTTGACGGGCATCGTCGGCAGATATATCCTGGAGGACGAAACGGTGGAGAAGAAAACCAGCCAATAAGGGGAATGCACGCAACAAAGAATAGACTTAATGGATCAACTTAGGAATGAAGTTTAATGAATGTAATTCAATGCTGGACATAAAAGCAAATATTGATATACATATATGATGAAAGGGATTGGCAATGGAGGGGGGATAAAATGACAACAAGAAAAGAAGAAATCATTAAGGATAAAGGAGACAGAGGGGGTTGAAAGATTTGCTCTCTAAGAGTGTTTTCAGGACAGACACTCAAGAACAAGATAATGTTGTAAATCCTCAGCAAGTCAAATGCAAAATCACCACACTTGACAGCTACATGGAATGCTAGGGGCCATTGCAGCATGTGTCACTATCAGGGATGTAAGTGCAGGGTAAAAAAAATACTGAAAATAGGTTGTGCAGGTGAATGCCATCCTGGTGGTGGGGTATAAGGGGAGGGGGTGTCAGGAGAGAGCTGAGGTGGATCTGTAAATTCATTATTTGGAATACACTCATGCCTCAGAGAATTCCATTTTTTATGGTATTTTTCATTCATTTAGACTGTTATATGTACAGTAACATATAATTTTGTTAAAATGTTGGAATACAGGGGAAATACGGAGGTATCAGCCAATTTTTAAAAAATACGGAATTCTTGCGTCCCTGCTTATGTTGCATTATGTTTATTTGGAAACTGAGTCCCCAAACTGCTTGAACACATGACTTGCTTTAAGGTGAGAAGACGATGATAGATGTACTTACTTCTAGTGATGTGACTTTTTCAGTGACATCCTGCAGCACTGCCCCGACGAGGGTTGCCATGGCCTTGATGAAAGTGCTACCGGGAAGGACGTCTGACCAGACTGTGTGCAGTAGATTCAGTTGGTGAAGTATCTGGATGTTCAAAAAGCAATGCAAAACAATCAGAGGAAAATATAAAAACATGTGAACATACAAACCAAATAAAAATGAGCAGCGGATCTCGAGAGTGACGGATCGGAATATTCAAACACACAAATTAATTGAAATATTCATCAAGTAGAGAGGTCAAAAACTTAAACATTCCACGAGAGAAAAATGGTCATCTAAAGATTCCTAAGGTGAAAAAAAGAAGTATCTGAAAATTAATTTGAAGCAAAGTAATTCCCAATAGTCATAATGAAAATTGATTCTCCTCAGTTATATCCATTCAAAATTCCCTTCACAATTTTGGAAGGTTAAAAGATGAAAAAATAAGTTCACACTGTTCTGAAAGGGGAGCCTTAAAACATGGTAATAGAGAAAACAATGCAACAAAAATATTTCACTTCCAAGATGTCTGACATGCCCCTGCAATGTACAAAATTAGTACACGAAGAGTGATGATGTCACCTAGAGATGAATTTACATAATTTCCATAAGAAAATCACATCAACTTACAGAGCAAGTCAGTGACTCCTCCCAATCAAAAGTAGGCTTTTTAACTTAATTGTATGTAGGAAAATTATGTAGGAAAATGCTACAAAGCAAATGTCGTGTATGTTCAGGAAACCTATGACTCACTTGTTTGATGGACCTCTCTGCATCAGGATAAACCTCCTCTGATGAAACATCTTGGAAACCCCTTGCCATTGCTAGACTCTCCTTCAACTGATTTCTTTGGTTCCTCTAAACACAGAATAAAACCAATGAATAGACTTTCAACTTGCTGGAATTTGTCCAAAATATCCTATTTCTTTGGCACAAGAAGGGACCATACAGACATCTTATCTTGCACTCTTAAAACTACCCATCAAGTCTTACTCTCACCTATGGAAGCATTTCCTTTAGCCATTACTTTTTCTTAAAATTCCATTTCAGATTCCTTCACAAACAGTTATGTCTCGATGTTTCCTACTTGAAAACCAAGTCTCCCACTTACATAACCATTCTAGCCTAAGCTACTACCTATCAGAAAATCCTTTTTCACTCTTCATTGATTGAGAACAAATTGTCTCACATTACCAAAATCCCAACCTCGCCATTACCAATACGGAGTATCTAGTCCTGATGAGGCCTATATGTAAATCTCAACCTTACTTATAAACTCCTACTCTCACTCTTGACTTTTATAAATATCTACTTTTGTATTTTTACTTTATTTCAATACTTTTTCTAACTTCCTTACATGTGGTGTTCACTCTTCTTCCAATTTTGTCAACATGGGAGTCTCTAATCACAACATAATAACATGCTACAGTGGACAAATAAAGAACAACTCAGTCTCTCAGAATATAATCATGAATTTTCATGAAAGTCACAAAAATTCTGAACTCTCACTATGACGAAAATGAATTTCAATTTGAAAAACATTGGAAACTTAAATGTGCCAAAAGGGGAAAAAAAAGTTATTACAATAACTGTAATTCCTTTCCTTTAACTTCATCTTAAGTTTCAGGTCTGATTTAAATTGCCACTGTCACTTATAAGATTTTCTACTAGCACTACAAAGCATTCCCACTTTCTTACGACAAATACTTTTGAAAGTCCTGCTTGTCTTCTTGCTATTTTTGGTAACAGGCTCACCATCTGTGATAAGAAATGTTCTGCAGCCATTCTCGTGAACGTTGGCACCATGTCGACGAATGTGATGATGCCATCTCTGAAGGGAGCTGGAAGTGTTTGCCTGTAACGATGTCCGAGGGTCTTCAAGTGGTGCGCCAGATACATGCAGTTGTTGTGGAAGAGCGCCGTCACTTGTGGCAGATCTCGCTGTTGAAGCAAAGGTTGATGAGAAATGAATATATAATCTGAGAGGAATCTTGGTCAGTATGGCAAAAGAAAGATTGAAAAACACAATTGTGACTGAGGTAAAATCTTCTTTTCATTCTATTCATCATGCAATTTGGTTAAACCTCACTCCCAAGTCTACATCTATGTTAACTTGGAATTGTTTGTAGTTGAACCTTGCTTGCTGTGATGCAACTTCTCTGTATACTACACAATATGTTTTGTATAAATCTCATCCAAAAGAGAAAATTACCACAGATAACAGAAAGCTTTAAGAAAAATAGACATATGAAATTAAATGCTAATCCGTTCATACTTAGTACAAAAATCATCGACTGAAAGTTCCTTGACCCTACTTACCAATGTCTCTTTGTGATATGTTGGTACTATGTCTGCATACATTCCAAACAGGTTTCTAACTGTGCAGAAGAGAGGTGCCGCTCTGCAACAAATAAAGTTCATAATTGTTAGGAGAGGTCTTTTGGTTCTCCACATATTTCTTCTTTATGCATTGCATTTTTCTAACCAGTGGCTACTCCACATATCCATTGAGTATATAGGTGCTTGAAAGAATAGAACAAGACAGATAAGGTGAGTGCTCTCAACATATAGGTCCATGGAATTAAATTATGTATCCTTAGAACCACAACATACAGTACAATGAACAAGCATGCATGGAATCATAGCGCAAATGTCTGGAACCACACCACAGATGCCTGGAACCACACAACAGATAAGCGGGGCCACACCACAGATACCTGGAACCACACCACAGATAACCACAACCCATTCACAGATGGCTGGGACCACACCATAGATGCCCAGGACCACACCATAGATGTCCGGGACCACACCATAAATGCTTGGGAGCACACCATAGATGTGCAGGACCGCACCACAGATGGCTGTGACCACACCATGCCTAAAACCGTGCCACAGATGACTGAGACCACACCATAGATGCCTGGGACTACACCACAGGTGGGTGGAACAACATGCCTGGATGAATATGATGAACAACAAAGACCCCAGGGAACCACGCCACAGATGCACGAAACAACATCACATATGACTGTAACTACACCACAGATAGCTAGACATACACCATAGATGACTAGCACCTGTGCGATGGAAGCCGTTTCTCCTTTTCATACAATCATCTTCTCTCAAATCAGAAACCACTTGGAGACAATGTTCCATCATTTAAATCACACAGAGATTTTGACCATTCTAAACAACATAGCAATATGAATTTAAAAGTGTACAAGACTGTGTATTGTCTAGCAATGCAGATCAGTTTTCCTCCTTATCAGAATTTTCTGAAGAAACCAGAAAGCCAAAAGGCTTTGTGATTCCTTGCCTTGATAAAATACATTTTGAACACAGCAGTTTGAAAACTGACATCTGTTTGATTGACACTTGTAGCATCCACATATTAAGTATGAAATCTATCCAAGCTTCCTAACTTGAGATATCGTGTAAACAAG
>VJOZ01050745.1:0-11174 GCA_009801055.1 Stichopus horrens | reverse complement strand
ATCCAGCGATAGCATTGACCCCTGTTCATGACCCTTGATCATTATCCCTCAGCTAATGCATGGTCCAGTGCTGATTAATTCTTTCATTCAACAAACAACCAGAGAATTAACACAAAAAGTTAACTGATAAACTCTCAACACAGACACCAAAGTATCATCTATTGGCCTTTTCATAAAAAAAATCTATATACCCATATCAAATCTAGAGGTCAAAAAGTTGAAAATATTCTGGTGCTCTGCAATTAACTCTCACCACTCATGTCATCCTGAAATGAGAGATTGACATCTGAAACAGATTACGATGTAAAACCACATGGAAATCTCTATGTTAAAGCAATATCATAAAATTAATAGACGGTTGTAAATAGAATTATGTTATAATCATCAACATCATTGAGGTTTTTATGTTACAGACCAGAGCAAATATGACAACCTCATTTTAATTCTCAATCACATGGTCAGCTTTCATATGTATCCCTGCTAGACTTTTTTAGTTCTTTCACCAAATGTGAACAAAAGCAATCACTGTTATTGTTACTTCATCATGAAAGAGCTCAACATAAGCTCAGCTTTGACTGGTTTTAACTGGTACACACAGACAACATCTCTTGCAAAAAAAAAAAACTCTCTTGAAAAAAAAACTTAAAACAAAATTACATTGCTGGCAGGATGCAACAAACATCATAAAATAGTAAATCTTTAGCAATCCGTATGTAAATACTAACAGTGAGAAATATTTCATGGATATTCAAAATCTTTGGTAGGAAGTTCATCGATATGAACATATAATCACAAGACCCTAGCTATCAATCATCTTCATTGAACTTTAGCTGGGATCTTTTTATTCAATTGGACCACCAACACCTTGCTTCTACTGAGCGTATTTCCATTCTCCACAGCTCTTGTGAATGGTCTCGAGCTCGGACAGTCCAGTTCTACATCACACTGCTTCTGCAAAGCACACTTTGATACCGTTTACTGTCCAGCCGGTCTGGCAAGGAAAGGCGTCATCGTAAGTAAATTCTGTGAAACTCGAGGTAAAGTCTGAGTTTCACCCGTTTCAGAATGATTATTTGTGTAGGATGTTGTAGTGCTGTCAACTTGTTAGAGTTGAGATGTATGAACTCAGCAGATGGACTCAGCACAAAAGTCATTTGGAATAAAATAAATATCAGTTTTTTCAGGGCACGTTTTCATTTGTCAAGAACTGGTGTATCTTTGGGTTCTTCAGATTCCTCAACTCGACTACACCAACGCAGTAAGCCACATCGTAGATTCCAGCAAGATGAAGTGGTACTCTGTTTGGTACAACTGGTACTTGCACCTTGCCGTCTGCATCGTCGTCACCATCGTCATCACCTGTGTAGTTGTACTGAACCTCACTAAGTCTCACGCAGACGGCTCCAAGGGCATCAGCATCGGGTGGTCTTTGGTCATCTCCTGGGTGCTCTCCACCTTATCCACACTATTGATACATGCCATCACTTACTTTGAAAGGAAAAGGGTAAGTTTTTTTTTTTTTGGTGCTCTTAAAGTACTTCCATAGCAACCAAAGTATTGTGAGGGAATTTTGTGATCTGTTTAATGGCAGTTGTTGAAAGACATCAGTTTCAAGATATCCTAGAATATAGTCTAAAAGTAATGATCCAGGTGAAGATGTAGAGTCCTTAGAATTGATCAAAATGCCATTCAACAATTTCTAGTAATTCACAGATTTGCAAGCACGACACCAAAGTAACAATTTGCTAGAAATCCTGCATGAGGGATATCGTTTTTGCCTGCCTCATGCATAATTCATGAATACCGTTCTGTAACATGAAATTGTCTTTTATGTTTGTTTACTGTGGTCACTTGACAGAGTAAGTTTATTTTTAGCCATATTCTTTAGAATGGATATTAATACGAGGTACTGTTTCATGACAGCAAAGGCAGTTTTTTTCTCTATCTACGGCACTGAACACCACTTGCGTGTTTACTGGTCTACATTGATTATTTCCTGTGGAAGGGGGTAAGTCAGAAAAATCTCTGTACAGAGGTGTAACATGTGAGTGTGTCGGTTGAATTGGATGACATTGGGTCTTGGGTCCATTGTCAGAAATGCACATCCAGTACAGTTTGAAATTTTATGGGAAGTACCCTTCTTGTACGTCCCACCGACAAATGTTCTGACAGAGCTGGCACAGTGATGTAATTTACAGACCAAAGAAATGTGTACCTGACCTTTTGAAGAACCTGCAGATACTTGTTTACATTGTGCAGACAAAGTGAGTTTCAGGTCATAGACAAGAACAGCAGGGTTACAAAGTGACACTTACACACACATTATTCCTCAGTAAAGGTACAACATGAAAAAGTGAGGTTTGGTTCTTTGTATTTTACTATCTTCCTCCCTTTTGAAGAATTGCATTATAAAGCATTCTGGACCATATTTTGTGCTTTACATAGTATTATATTATACACTAGGCTATATGAATCAAAGGATGTCAACAATTTGACAAGAATTTGTGGTGTTTTGTAAGTTTTGTGATTTAGTGTCTATTTGTGACGCTGACAGAGAGTCCAGAGTAATAATTCTAGATTTTGTAGTTATGAAAGTTAGCACCTGATGATGAATCAATTACTATTACTTGAAAGTGAGAAACCTTGTTCCTTCTCCTAAAAGATCGTCATCAAAAATATGTTCTGATTTAAAGGTCCACACGTCCGATAAATGAGGGCTGTGCCTGCTTTAATTTTCAGACAGGATTTGCTCTAAAAAGCCTAGTGCATCTTGCTTACAAAACATACTTTGTATCTGTGGCATATGGATATTAGTAAAAATGCTGTACTATTTTGCGTGCAAGATGTACCAGGTGTTTAGAGTGTATCCTATGGAAAATTGTAAGTGGGTGCCCCCCTCCCTTCTGTGGACATGTGGACCTATAGACCAGGCACCATTTCTGCAATCTTCATTGCAATGTGTTACATGGTCAGAAAAGTCAATACTCTAAAGGTCAATTTATGATACTATATCCCCTTGGTATGAAGCCTAATCTCATTTGCCTATTGTTTTGAATTTTCTCAAGAAGCAATCCATTATCAGCCTCTCTTACTCCTTCTTCGTACCATCCATCAGTTATTTCTCTCCCTGTCTCTCGCAGCTCAACACTCGTTCGGAGGCCAACATTGCCCAGGCTAATATGATTGTCAGCCCGCACAACGTTTTGATTGGCGTCACTGACAAATTCCGTGGTTTGTGGTTCAGAGCAGTCGTATCCTTTTCAGATTTTGCATCTTCCTTTACCGATGTAACCTGCCAACTAGTTTGTGGTCCATTCCCCCGCTCCCTTAACCCATTTCTACTTGATCCCAATCTGTAGTATGGATTGTCAATCGTTTTGTGTGTTTCACCTCCAGAAACTAAGAGCAAAGGCAGGGAACCGTACAAAGGCATTCTTCAAGAGCTTTTCTTTAGTTCTTTTTGCCTGCTGGGTGGAAATTGTCTTGTTAATGTTCGTTGGGAAACTTCAGTCACATAAAGTTTAAGTCTAGGTGATATGAACATACTCAGAAGGTGTTTTAAGAAAGTGCCTTGCAGCATAGAGAGTCAGCTGGGCCTGTGCTAAAATAAGTCACCATGGCAAGGATGTGACTGTTTTCATTTAAATGTTAAAAATTAAATGTAAACATAATAAGATACATCAGTGTTATGAAATAAATGATCACAAAATGCATTTAATTCTTTGTTTAAGGTTTTAGTGGTTTGGTTTTCTTCCCTAATACCTCAGTGGATTTTAGATTGCTGTATCCACTTTGTTGCAGGGAAAACACAAGAGAAAATTTCATTTTTACATGTGATTGAAATTTGCAAGTTTCTTAGGACTTTTTCTTATCCATCTTGTGTGTCCTTAACTGCTGCTGTCAGTTACATTTTGTGTACTATGACTTGGAAAAGTGCAAGGTAAGAATTTTTCATAAATGGTGTCATTTGAATCACTAGTTTTTCTTCTGTTTTTTTTTTNNAAAAAAAGGTGATTCAACAAGTCAGTCATCATTTAACCAGAAATTCACTATTTGTGATCTTTCTTATGGTTTGCATTGCCTATCTGTTAAAGTTGTAACCAATCAATTTGGACCAATATGTCAGGATCGTATCGATGCGGTGGAAACCAGATGCGATCCCTTTAGCATGTTATGCTAGGTATTCTGGCACTTCTCGACACAAATATGCCACGACAGCTCGACTTTGTCACTCTGAAGATAACTCGGTGGAACTGTGGCGTTTGTAGTCATCCATTCTCTTACTATTTCCTGAAATTACTTGAATCGTGTTTTTAAATGCTTTGAAATTAAAAAAAATATTCTCACACCCATGTCAGGGTCTGAACCAAACCAAGGTCAAAGACCACTTCATTGTAAAGACAGTCTTTTGACCAGTCTTTTTGATTTAAGGGTCACATAACCGCCTTCAACTCCATGGAGGGGGCTGCACATTGTCAGGTATAGACCCCTCCCCCACATGTACTTGCCACCCCATTAATTCATGCAAAGGAAATGTAAGTGATTTCATCAAAGAGCAGTTCATGTAATACTGTTTGGGAGACTTCTGAGGCTATTGATGCTGGACAGCTGCACAAGTTGAAGATATGGAAAATATTAGTTTNNCTCTGCCATCAACTCTTCATGAAGATATGGAAAATATTAGTTTATCATACAAAGGTTTCATGGAAAGGTGCTCTTAACAACTGAGTTTGGCTGAGTTTGTCAAAACTATTGGGTTGCATTAAGAAATATTTACAGCTTCCAAAGTCATGTGTCTCAAGTAATACTTTTTAGAGTAATTGTAAGTAAAAGTCAGAAGTGTAAATAACATTTTTTTATGTTGTTTTTCTCAGAAAATTCTGATTTTAATGGGAATCATTTGCCATTTTTCTCTTTCAGGCCAACATGAAGGAATATTTACAGCAACGCAGAAATACTGGTGGAAGCAAGGTGAGGTTCTCTATCAGTGTGCATTCTCAGACAAAAAGGAGATACTCATTAATATATGCACCATGCACCTGACAGACAATTTCAGGACCCTTTCTTGAAACCGTTGCCCGGGTTCAAAGTTTCAGTAACATACATTGTATTTGTCGTGAAAAAAAGACTAAAAATGTCATTCTTTTTCTCACATGTCATCTGTTTGTTTTCAGGTTCCATAAAATGGAATAGATTACCAAGAATCTCTCTTTCTCTTTACTTTGTTTAGTATTGTCAACTCATATGATGCAACATGACTGGAAATCAGTAATTATAGACAATTAACAGAAACAAAATCCAATTGCTGCATCATTTATAGCACAAAATTCAACATGTATTCCTCACTGAGAGCACTTTATTGTCATGCATGTATGTAACATACATGGTTGTGATATTTAATGGCAAAGCACCATTTTACCTCCCCACTTCACAACTCCTAGCCTAATGAAAGTTTTTGTGTTCCCAACCGACTGTGGACTGCAGCGACCTAGGTCCAAATTCTGATATGCTTATGCAAGGGAATCCCCAGAATTCATTTCTTTGAAGTCGCTTTAATAGTCCCATTATTAAGTTGTAACGCATCAAACTTTTAATGGATATTGTCATTGAGTCCTATGTAATTAGCTGATAAACAATTCACCGAGGTGAAACCTTAAAAGTGGCCTGTCCAAGATGAAATATAATCTATGTTTGAGTTACATCCTAGTGTGAACTTGGATGAGGAAAGCTGTTTATGTTACATTGAATAGCAGATTTGAGTATCGGTAAAAGATCTGTTTATGATTTTTACAGCTTGTTATACTTGCAAAGGAAATGATTTCTGTGGGTTTGTAGGCAATACCGATCCAAGTAATGAACATGGTAAATTTGACTAAATTCGTCGATGGCATGGGTTCTTTCTTTCACAGGCGTCTTCGACGATCAACATCGACGTCTCTGGTGAGGTCGACGACACCTCCAGACTTACCCTCGATAATAAGTTGAGAGTCTTGTCTCCGGAGACTTTGGTGGCTGACACAGATCCCTCATCTTTAGAGGTACGGACATCTTACCGTTATCACTTGATTAGCGTTCTTAATGAGTAAAAATAACGAACCTTGAGAAAGCCTTTTATTTCTCCTTTTCTTTTCCAAATTTCTTCTTTTTTTTTTTTGTTATTGTGATGTAGCAAGTCATATCAATGTGATATCTGGATATGAGTTTGTTTCTAGAATACTTTTCAGGTATACTTTTCACATGTTCCATGAGAATAGTCCAATATATCCACAAGACGACAAGCAATTATTCATACTCACTTTACAGGATTGTTTTCTATTACATTAGTGTTTGTAAAATAGATAATCTTATTCCTATAACCTTTGACCACCTGCTTATTAAGGACCAGGTCAACCTCTCAAATTAATGTAAGGGTCATTATACTGTCTTGACTGGTACTTAAGTATCCTCTCTGCTTTTTATTCGTATAAGTCAAAGAATTCTTTGTTATCAAATAGGGGTTCATTATCAAGTTGGCATTAATATTAGCAACCAGACTCTCAAGGAAACACATCATCAGATATGCTTTCACAAATTTTGTTTAACCATTAAACTGGTCTATCTGCCTTAAATGTCAATATTCTCGACCCTCTTTGCAGGAAGAAGCGGAGCTATTCCTCCTCCAAGCAAGTCCAAGTTACATGAAGATGTTTCTCAAGAGAAAGTTACCGACAAGGAAGATACCTGCCAGGCATTGCAAGACTGCATGCTGTCTTTGTCAGTTTGTACAGTGGAGGGTATTCCACGAACCTCTCTAGCACCTCGTTAAGACTCCACCCCGGATGTAACGCTCTCCTCTGCAGAAGTTCCCTGCTGTGTTATGTCATCATCATCTTTGTCGTCATGGTGATGTCTTTCTCTATTCATATATGCATTGTGGTATCATTATTATTTTCTTGATATTAGACTCCTTTCTTTCCTTATAATTTCACAGAGAATGCATGATAAGCAGAATGGGTTTGTGGGAATCATAGACAGAGATTTTAGTACATTACATACGATTCCACTTATCCAGCAGTAACGCTTCCCCCCCCCAATTTTTTTATCTTCAAATTCTGATATGTAAGCTGGCTGCTATTATTAATCTCAGGTATTTTCTATGTCATATTTACATTGTGATTTTGTAGCAAGTTGATTTGATCATGAGATGTGATCGAGATAGTTCATTTTGAAAATCGAAATTTGCTTTTGTCGAAAGTGACAACGTATTCGACAATTCACGTAGAAAGGTTACTCGACACAAGTCAACCTTGATTGATTGAGAGTGTATCTTCAGCTCACATTTACAAATCGCTGATTTAGCAACGATGATATCCATTTTAGTGTTTCAGCCAAACAATCTTGGTAATGACATCAGTCGCATGTTACTAAAACTTTTCACTTGATCCACCTTGTAACGGTCTTGAGTGTTAATGAATGTTCTGATGCACAACATTGAGTAGTTACTAATTCTGGTCCGTCTAATCCAAAACTTTGCTCGCTGTCCGGGTACTTATAATCATTTGTTTCATACATTCTGTTTTTTTCAACAATATCCACTTTTATAAGGTGCATGCACCTTTCTGTCTTTTCAGTAACACAACATGCGTCACAGTACTCTGTCAGTTTTCTTACCCTCGCGAACTGTATTCACCAGTCTTGGTATTTTGCTCAACAGAACAGTACTTAATTCTTGTTGTCAGAAGACCTAATTCTTTGTAGGGATTTCCCCTGAAAAATTGATGACACATTTTCACAGTGTGTGCTGTTCATAATTTTCATTTAGGATAAGAAAAAAATCATACTGTTTTCAAAGAAAATTAATCTAGAGCCTTAAAACATCTGTATTAAAAAAAAGTGCCTTGACTGATGTTATGTAAATGAACAAATCTTAATATATTCAGGCAGCCTTGTATGTCAACACATTTATTACACAGTGCACCATGCCTTGCATTTGATAGAGAAATTTGCTAGTAACTGTTATGATTCCTTTGGTCCACAAATCAATTGCTAGTTTTGCATCGTGTGTTTAAAAATACGTGTTCTCTAATTTAGAAATGGTTTTGTGAAATTTTGTAGAAAGGAGTGCAACAAAACAGCGTTGAAAGTTAAGACTCCCACTATTTTTGTAAATATTGATCATCATCAATTTGAACTTTTGCAGATTGGGAAAGTAACAGAAGTGGAAGGTGCTAGTTAAAAGGTGAAAAATTAAACCACAAAGGATGACGATGTCCTTCAGTTATGTGAAGTTTATCCTCAGAGCAACTATGAATATTCACAAAGTTTTTTTTTTTCCAACGGACATCCTTAAAAAGTTTTTATGAATATTCAGTACTTTGGTTTTATAAAGGAACTTGTAGACTTATATGTTTTGGTTTAGAAAGGGGACAATCTGTCTCTGTTTTTCCTGTCACTTAAATACTTTTTCAACGTTTCCGACCACGGTGGCATCGTAAGTGCTGAGTGGCATGGAAATTATCACCAAAAATATGACTCTATTCAAACGGGAAGAAACCCCTCTTCTCTTAGAGACAAAGTAGTACTTAATTTTAATGAGGAATTATTGATAGAATTTGATATAAAAAGCATCAATCCAAATGCCATTTTAGTAGCTTTCATTTTCTAGTTAATCATTAATATTTGTATTGAATGCATCTTGTTCCAACTTATTTTTATCCCCCCCCCTTTCACACCCCTTACTAACCTTGTTTCTTCATTCCCATTTTCCTCTGAGATGGAACTCGACGTATCACTGTCCGCAATGTCTTTCACGTTGTAACGTTCCACTTTTCAACTGATTCAAAAATAACCAAAGTAAGAAAGTGGACATCCTCTTTTTACTTCAGCAATACCCAAGCTTTTTTTGACACATTTCGTCGATACCTGTTCGTCATCAGTACCTTTGAGCGGTCTCGACTGTCAGGAAGATATTCAGTTGAAATTGTAGAACCTCAAAGTTCAAACAATGACATAGGGATCCAAGACCACAACAGTGGCATTTAATTACTTTTTACGATATTAAAGGACTACCCCATAGATCGAATGACTTCATTTCATTCTAGGGAAGTTGTAGCTCCTAAAAGAAAAGATTCCAAAGAGATTTTTATGCCTTTTTTTTTTTGTAAATTAGAAGGATATTAATTGTATTAGCTTCATCAAAATTATGAAAGCATGTACGAATCTTCATGATCACATGAGTCACTTGGAGTGGATCTTTTCCACTTTCTTACCCAAAACTGAGGTCGAATGTTTGCCATTTTGAAGATAAGCTAACTGGAAGAAATCAATTTTCAGGTTTTGATTTGTTGGTTAAAAGTTGAATTCTTCCCCACCTTCACTCACACTGATCACACATGCCGCATGTTTTTGTTGTGTCAGTGGCACTTACACATAAATTGATGATGAAAAATCATAAAAAAAAAAGACTTCAGCTTCTGGTGTTGACTTAACAGCCATGATATGATATGATCATCTACAACAGTGAATGGTGTAGCGTAAATGGTGTAGAATATCGACCTCATATTAGCAATTTTGGGGATGAGTGCATGTTTATTTTAACAGACATGAATTTTTCTCTTGTGACATGGCAAATTAAACAAGGCAAATGATTTTCTTTTCTTTTTTTTTTGAACCTCTGGCACAAAGGTGAAAACTTTCAAACTGAGTGAGGTGGTGCTGATGTGCCATTGTGTGGATTGTACAATATTCAGTATTTGATTTGCCGAGACTTGTCAAAATTAAGCTATGCAGATAAAATGTTTCCTGTTGTGTATTGAAGTAGGTTGTCTCCATTTTTTCTCAAATTTTGCCATTTTCCGTACGTTTTGCCCCTTCACTGAATCTATCCTTGCATTGTGTATACTTAGTTATCTGTGTGCTGGAATGTGAACCATTACCGCTCATGTCTCAAGGGCACAACCATAGAAGGGGGGTGGGGAACTTAACAGGGGAGGGTATCCACCCTAGATCATAGGAGACAAGCTTAATGTGGCTCATGCCAATGTCGTAGGTATATGGGGCATTTCAACCGAAAAGGTCGAATCTGTTTTATATCAGGCACAAGCAACACGTGTGTGTTTTCCTTGAAAAGGTAATATCGGTTCCGTATTACTTCATTAGGTTAGGTACTGTTCAACTACCTACCTCGATTTTCATTGGTATATGGGATACTTTTAACTCATTGTTTCGTTTTGAGATTGCTTTCATGATGTCTGGGTCTGGAACCCACCAGACACCATGTCAAGGGCCACTGAATCCCAGCCAGGGATCTTGACACTTTGCTCTCAGGGTGCAACTTTGATGCACTAGGATCTGACTCTTCCTTGAAGGTTTATCTTGTGTGTATTTAGTGGCTCTACTAACCAGGCTTTGGTTTGTATGATTATAATGTCCCTGAAAATGGGTAGATGTGGCGTGTATTGATGGAAAATGTGCACACTGACAACATTGTGAATTTTGTAATTGTAATAGATAGTTTTCATTAGCCTTGATCAAACAGTACAGTCTATGTCAATGAAAGAAGTTAACCATATTGGTGTTCCAATTGGAAGACGATTTTCACCAATATTCAAGATATGTGAAAAGTTGATTGCTCAAAGCATACATCGAGGAAACATTAGCGAGATACCTCTCGGTTTGATGCTATTAACGTGTTTCTATGATCTAAGTTTGTGCTATTAACGTGTAACTATCCTATTCACCAACTGTCATAGTAATATCACGGTAACTATGTGAGAGACACTTTGTGGTTTACCATTTATGTGGTGACACTGTGTGGTAGGTCCAAAGTATCCCAGATGTTCCAAATACATTTACTTTTTGGTTACATACTGAGGACTAATATTCACCTCACTGACACATCCAGTCATCAAATGTCGCAGTTGGGCGTAGTCTGACAAACCGTGAGGCAGAGAAGAGATTCTGAAAGTTACTTGTTTCATAAATGTTTTGTATTCTCTGATATCCTCTCAGCTTATGCACACTACAATATGAAAGCATCAAGCTCAGACATTTTTTTGTTGTTGTAAGTTTTGTTTTTGGAGAACACTGTCTGAAGAAAATTCATTCTTAAGGCGCGTTCACACTACAACGATATCGGATCGGATTACGATCCGATATTTTTAATTTTTAGTAAATATCTTCTCCATCTCTGATCG